>JAHPZR010020212.1:0-20000 GCA_019787425.1 Platygyra sinensis | reverse complement strand
CTTCGAAACTTTTCATCAACAAGCGTTTTTCGCAGTTTTCTTTGCTTTGGAAAACACTGAGCTTCCCTAGTGAAATTTTTAATAACTTTCTAAATTAAGCTTTTTGTTTGTACTGTAACTGAGGTGACAAAAGTTTTTCCGCATTCTGCGCGTTTGCAATAGTGAAGAATAAAAATTTTTCACTCCCTAATTTTTCGTTGGCGGCGCGAGGTACAGAGGTACTCTAGTTAACATAACAAATGAGGCCATATAGCAATCTTCATTGTGGACAAGAAAACAAAACAAACAATAAACAGGTGTATAAGTATCGCGTGTCGAATAATACGTTAATTAAACTCTCTCTTCTAAATTCATTTAGTTTTCCTGCGTATTATGTCAACCAAGCATCTTTGAAGACATTTTCGTCCTATCTTTTGTCTTTTTACAGTGCCCTAGTTAAGTGCATCGTTTTAGTGATGTTCCTGCTGTTAATAGTCTAATTTTCGAAGGCCAACCACAGTCGATTTTGTTTACTTACTCACATGTATACTGTTAAACCCAGGGAATTTTAAACAAACCACTTTAAATATAAGTTTTATTGTCCATTCTATCTCTCTCTCTGCGTGTTGCGTTTTACAAAAAAAGGTATTAAGGGCACCCTGAGGTTTAATAATCCACACTAGGAATGAAAGAGAATATCCTTGTACGCTGACTTATCTAATGGTTTTTATCTTTTAATTTTTTTATACAGTGAATCTGACCTTAGTAAGTTTTACCATACGAGTCTTTCGCTACTGTCCTCTGTTGTCCACTTTTAGTTAAGCCAAGGTAGTTTTACTAAAATGAGGAATAGGGTTTGAAACTTAGTGACAACTAATTAATATGGAGTTTAATAATAGCGAAGCGCACAAAGTCTAAAAATAGACTGCAAATTACTGAATTCCCCGCGAGACTCAGTCAACATAGCGTGTTCTGAGGAAATACAGGGAATGTAGGCGAAGCTTTCGTTTCACAAGTGCTTTAGGAACACCGGCTTTTGCCCTTATACAAAGAAATCTTCAAAATCATCCACCATTCTAGTGTGTTTGTCTGAGTCTTGTCTGAGGCATGACGTCACTCACGTGCTTCACTATTGAAACACGGGGTGACTTAAAGAGCGCTGTTTTTACAGCCAAAGGATGAGTATACTGCAGAAAAACAGGCAAGGAATCTTTAAACGACCAAACCATTTTGTTACTGCATACTATTTGCAAAACGTTATTCTTACGTTTTTGCGTTCAAAGCTTTAGAAGCCAAGGGGTTTTCGGCTGCGCCCTGCTTCAGATTTGATAAATTTGATCCCTTGACTTCTGTTTAATTGTTCTTGCTATCATTTGCGTAAGTGTGGCGTACATGTTCACAGTAGTTAATCTCGTCCTCGCAGGGTTCGCGGTGGTAAACTCAGCAGCACGGTAAAAGTCAAGTCTGATAAATGTCAATATCAGACCCATTTATTGGCCTTGCACGAAAGCTTTTGACAAATAACCCATTCTGTTTCAAAATTCCGCAGATCAGCACAAAGAACAGGTCAGCGTTTGTTCAGAAAATCTTACTGATTAAGTTCAGCAAGTTTCTTGTCACATAATTCTCGGTTATACGTAATTGGAATTAAATGTCAAATGTAGGCGGATGTCCTACTGAGCTTCCATAAATCTTCATATCAGTTCTTGTGATAAATTAAACTATATACTGCACTGTTGCTGCTATATAGAAATGTAGTACCAAAACTTTTTCCGCAATCTTTTACTTATATCAGTATCGTAGAGATGGACACAAAGGCCTCGTGCTGTCATACCGTTAAGAATTAACCAAGCCTTTTTTGGCGATTTCACTCAATGTCCAATGTAATCAAATAGTTCTTGGTCCTAGTCGTGTTGATTGATTCAAATAGTTAAAATAGTTTATTGGCGAAATTTCTTTAATAACGCTGATACATCCTGTGGCAGGAATATGTTTCAATATCTACCTGACATGTGGATTCCGTAACATTTCTCGAGATGGAGACAGAGGTTCCATGACCAACTGCGATTGCGGAAGCACCGTTGATAACAAGATATCTTAAAACCCTTCTAAATGGTTATGAATATTTCTAAACCAGGTCTCTTGAAACATCATTTTATGATTTCAATGAACCAACTACACAATACATGGTCACAAGCTGCAAAATTGGCTAGGCAGTGGATAAAAGATCGAGGAATAATCTATATAAGGGTTTTTAAATCCAAGGTCTATATACTTAGTGGCTCGTTTGGCTCGCCAGTGGATAACAAAGAAGCAAAGGAGCCCTCGTTTGGTGGGTGATTAACAGTAGCCCTGTGTTCTGTACTTTAGCAATTTCAAGTAGAGCCGCGATTCTTATAATGGGTCTAAAGCGATCGTACTAAACCGGCAGAGAATTATAGGCTGAGTATCAAGCGTTTTCAGGGATGGGAGGGAGAGAGAAAAAGAAAGAAAGGAAAAAATCTGCATGAGCCTTCTCTCTTCTCTCCTGCAGCCCTCTCCCCTACGTACCTCTGTCCCCTCCCCTTAGGTAGGAATTCACATGATGTCCTCCAAAACGGAATCAATTCATCTTTAACAGGAATAATATGCAAGCTGTGGTTACTAACACGACAAAACAACTTGAACGATGTTACTTACAACATGAACGATGTGTCCAGACTGAACCGAAACAAACCAAAAGATTCTATCACTACGGTGCCCAAAAGAGATGTTTTCCTTGTTTTGCCTTATCTAGGACTCCAGAGTAAACAAAACAGACAAAGCAATTTAAATCTTGTATCTACAAGTTCTACGGCTGTATTAACCTAAAAATATTTTTTCTTAACACTTACTGCATTAACTCTTTATTCCCCTACAAGGACAGGCTTAACCGCTCTCTCAAGTCAGGTCATGTACCAGGCTAGATGCTGGGACTGTGATGACTTTTACGTGGGTAAAACGAAGCGTCGATTACATGACAGAAAAACTGATTCACGAAGAGTTGTTAAGCATCAACCATTGCGGATCTTATTACATATTATCAGTTTTTCACAATAGCCCTTTTCCCGGTTAACCTTACTTATTTGCATTACAATGAAATCTAGCATGTGTGTGAGGCAATTTCGCGCTATTTCACGGTAGTTTTAGCCTGAAATTGCCTCGCATCCACGTTGGATTACATTGTGATGCAAATGAAAAAGACTAACCGTGAAAAGGGTTATTGTCATAATTAGTTTCCAGTCTTTCTCTTAAGCATTTAAATTTTATTGTTGTATTATATCCAGCTGTCACTTCTGAGGATGTATGTTCAGGCACATGAAACGTTAAGTCATTAAATCAACAGATTTTTTTTTTACAACATGCCTTGTGTTTTGTCATGTTTGTAGCGCGCTGACCGCAATTTGTATATATATTTCTAGCGTGTTTAAAGCCTAAAAATGGCCGAAGAAATAAGAGTTTGACGCATTCATCTTTCATTTCGTTAACGATCAGGCCGTTTTTTCGAAGTTAGATAAAGTGTTCGCAGTACATATATTCTCCTTCCATAATTTGCACTTTTCACGCACGTGATAAAATGTTTTCCTCTCATCAGAGCCGAATTTTCTGCAGAGTCGCCGAGGTTGCAAAGAAGGTACAAAGATAGACTACGACTTCATACACCGAATGCAAATATGGCGGACCACTCGGTCGTCGCCCGGGACGAGCTACATGAAGCTACATGAAAGCGAGGTAAGTCAGTCTTTGATGTTTTGCTTTGAAGTTGCTTCCACAGAAAACTCTTGCTTCGTTGTCGATTTGGTCCCTTTGTTTGGCCCTCCCTACGCGTTTTTGTGTTCCTGAATGCCACCGCAACAGAGTGGAATCTACCACAGCAGAGAAAGTGTTCTTTCTTTCAGTTTCCTCGTTCGCTTCGGAGGAGAAACCAAAGAGACGGAGGCAAGAAGTTCACGATCGCTGAAGGAATTGTTAAAGTTCAGGTTGGAATCGAACTTAGAAAATGTGTAAGCGATCGCATTTAGCTCCAAGTTGTTGTCATTTGGCTCAATGCTCTCACTGGTTTCAATGACGGAGCAGTTGAAGTTCATTCGCTTGGCTATTGCACTGTAGTATTTGCTTCGTGTGATTCTGTGCGAGTGGACGCGAACGCAAATAACTTCTTCCTTTTAGACAGAGGATATCATTCAAGAAGAGCTTTCTTTAACTTGGGAAGGGTATTGGCCATGAAAATCGTGTGGGAACACCACCAGGCACCACATAAGCTCGTCATTGAAACGATTTTTCTGATATCTTCTATCCTGAAACGTAGCAAACAACCTTTAGTTCCGCGGCGATCGTGAACTCCTTTTCTTCGTCTCAACGAATTGCATTGATCCACTATTTTCCCTTAGAGGTGAACAGTGGAAGATTTCAATCCCTTCTCGTCGCATTCAGAAACACAGCAACTCGTAGGCACAGCGAAATAAAACAGAACAGATCGACGACAAAGCAAGAGTTTTCTGGGGAAGCAACTTCAAAGCAAAACATCAAAGACTGACTAACCTCGCTTTCATGTAGCTTCATGTAGCTCGTCCCGGGCGACGACCGAGTGGTCCGCCATATTTGCATTCGGTGTAAGCAAGAAGCGCCATTTTTGTTCTTACCCCAGGAATGTGGACTAAAGAGACACACGCTGTGGGCCGTTGCGCGCTAAATTTGCCTACGGATGGTTTCTCTTTGTAGGGTAAATTTATTGTTTGGAATATTTTAAGTAACACTGTACGTTAGTCCAGGTATATTAACGTTCTTTTGTGAGGGGCAATGGCCCGGGGGGGGGTACTCCCTATAATAGCCTACTACGGGGAGGCTCCGCCGAAAGGGGTACCTTTTTCAGGCTTCAGGTATATGAAAGGGTAGGGATTTCACAAGTTTAGGTATATAAAAGGGTAGGGAAATCGGTCATTTAGGTATTTACAAGGGCCTTTAATTATAATATTTCGAATAGACGCCGCTTATGGCTGTATCAATTTATTTATTAAGCACTACATGAAAATGAGAACAAGACTTTTCTAAAGTAGGTATGTGAAAGGGGTACCTTTTTTCAATAAAAGTTATATGAAAGGGGTACCTTTTCCGCAAAAATGGTATATGAAAGGGTAAGGGGTTGGACCTCGGGCGGAGCCTCCCCGTATTAAACTTTTCCTCGATTCTACTCGACGATATTTACAACATTGTGTAGAAATATGTACTTAACTCTCATCACCTGACTGCTTGATAATCTATTGTTGTTGTAAAGATCAGAGAAACAAGATTGTGGTCTTGCATATTGTACTCTGTTAGCTGGGGCACTACAATTAATAACAGTGTAACAAATTTCTTCAGCCGTACTATGACAGGACATCAGTTCCCTGCAGCGTTCCTGATCTGAGCATCAGGATTGGATAACATTACTTCAAATATTTGTTTATTGATCAAGGTTTTTATTACGTCACTTAGCAAAGTGTACATTCTGGTTGATCAATTGCACATGCTTTATTTTCTTGTGGGTGTACGCTGACGTATCAGGTTTGTTTAAATCATCATCAGGTGTCGATGTTAATTTGTCTTAACCTTTTAAAATGCTACCCTCATCACTCACAGCCAGCTCCAGCCAAGGCATCAAAGTTTTCATTGCAACAAAAATAATAAATCGTCTGTGCAGACATGGGTTCAACTAAGGGAAAAAACTGATGAATTTTTTCTTGGCGGGTTTTTTTTGACGCGGAGGGTGGTCCACGAATTCCAAATGTACGCTGGCCTCGATAGAACGGCAGAAACTGGCGAGCTTAGCCGAAATGTCGTCGGAAAAGAAAACAAATTAAATTGAAATTAAAGCGAAACCTATAAATGTGTTATAATTGCCCGAACACAGACACTCTGGCCCGAACATGTCATGCAGTGGTTTTTGTTGATTTATGATCCTTAGACCATTATGTACATTTACAAGAAAGGTTATAATTCAGACACCCTCTTTGTGAAGTTTACTTTCGAGTGGTTGTGCTAATTAAACTGATATAGAATATACAGCAAAATTGCGCGAATTCTGCGAATTTCACACACATATATGGCTAAGCTTTTCAAAAACATTGCTAGAAAGTTAATTTAAGGATTGTCACTGTTGCTAGGAAATTTAATTATGTATAGAATTCATTCATTTGGTATGTACTGTAATGTATTTTCACTGTCATCCTTGTATCATGACCCAACTGTTCAAAAGATGTATAACGCTTTCCACCTTATCACTGCGCACTGGATATGGAAGTTAGTTTTTTGTCACAAATTCTACATCCGATAGCGAATTATCCAGTGAAGAACGTTATCCACTTGAGACTTTGAACTAATATAATAGGTTTTTGAAGTGAAGCCGCCTCCCAAAATTACCAATGAGAGGGAATGGCTGACATTAAGGCTGTCAATCCTTTCCGGTCCCATTTATGGCACAAAAAAACCGAAATTACTTCTGAGCATCCATTTAAATGGTCGCACTAGGGCCAAGAGGAACTAAGCAATGCACAGAATTTTGGCTTTGTTTCGTCGTGGGAATGAGTGAGAACCTTATTTTAAAAAATCTAGGCTCTTCGCAGCCACCTTTTCAGGCTCTGTTGGTTGAGAGTGACAGGTAGTTCCGGGGGAAAGAACAGGGAAAACGTAACTGTGAAAGAACTAAGGAATGCACGGAAAACGTTTTGAGGAAAGCCCCTGCAAAGGCGTTCACCCGTGCGTCTTGAATACGCGTGCTCTTCACATTCACTGTGTGTTCCATAGAGCCCCTAACCCCGCCCCTACCCCACCATCTGCTGCCTAGTAAGTGATTTCGTTCGCTTACGGTCATCTTTTCTGGTTCATTCATCCATATCTTTCCCAGCGTGTTCCTGTATCTTCCCTACGGGTTTTCTCGTGTATGCTCCGGTTCGTTTCGCCTTGTGTTCAGTTCCTTTTTCTCTTCCCTACCGGATTTCCACACTTACTTGTTCGTGCGTTCTCCGTGTCCATCGTGGCTTTTTCTACCGTTTTCCAAATCTGTCCTCTTCAACGTTAACGTTCTCTCGTGCGATTACTTGTTCATTCCTTCTTTCACCCTTGCGGGGTAAAATTTGTTATGCGTGTTTGCGTCGAAGCTCAAACGATTCTCTAACTAAGAACACACAAGGGGAACTTGTAAGTAATCGTAAGAGTGAAATACAGCATAGGGTAATGTACGCATCGCTTAAAAAGTCTAGGGCCCCTTTCATACGTATCCAGGTACTTTTGAGACCGCAACTTTTTCTTTCCGGTTAGGGCTTTTGTCCACGGGCACCCGGTGAATTCGGCGACGAATCCGGATATTTTTTAATCCGCTCTCCACAGTGAAAAAAAAATAAATTCGCAACAAAGCCATAACATGTTAACGGTGAATCTGGATATTTCCGAATCTGATGACGTAGCAAAATCTTGTCCAGTCTCTTGCGGAACAATAAACCAATATGGCGGCACAACGTGCAGGCCACGTTCTCTAGAGTGAACCCGGATACCATCAGATGCATGTGGAAAGGCATTTGAATGAGCTACGTGTGGACGGGGAAATTTTTGAATTCGGAAAAATTGTGGACGGAACCTAAACCAAGAGGTTTTGGCGCTCAAAGGTGATCAGCATTTATTAACTGGCTTTCATATTGTTAAATCGTATAATTTTGAAATGAAATATTGTCTTATTATAACTCTAAATTGTAAATGTATTGCTACGTGAATGAACTAAGACAATTTGTCTTAATAACACACCCTGGTCTAACTCCTAAAAGCTTCATAACACGTCGACATTTCTCATTCCGGTAGTTAAATTTTGTTCTGTTAGAAACATTTTCTTCATATATTCGTTTTCTAAGTTCATTCTTATTTGAAATGCATTTTTTTGTAACTACAAATAAAGCACAGATTACTTTCAAAAATACAAGAATGGTTAATTTACTTAGTGCACTCATGCGTTATCTTTCTTTACTCAAGTTCTTGACGGCGCCGGCCAAAAATCGTGTAAACGCATTCCGCACGTAATTTGTGACGTATTTGTCAGCGATGATTGGTTCTAGTTTGTAATCCATATTCATGACAAAACTGTGGATTTTGCTTCAAACCACGCTGTTCGTGGATGTATGAAGTCGTGTTGTCCCGCTGAAGGCAGTTTTGTGCTCTTGATGGAAGAACCATGCTTGGTTTATGCAAGAAAGGAACTCATTGAGCTTTTGCAACAGAAGGTGAGGACTCTTCTTCTCGAATTTGTTCGGGAAAGTTAAAGAATCTGTCATCAGTAAGTACACGTGTGCTTGTTGTTCGCTTTGAGAATCGCTCCAACTCAAATCTCTCGTTTCGTTTGCAACAAAGGAATGGTGGAAGCCTTGGAGAACTGTATTAGCGTAGAAAATACTCTGTAATATTTTAACTGAAGGTATTTGGGCTAAACTTCAGAATACCCCGCAACTAATTTGCATATGACTAAATTCTTCTGCTTTTCTCGTTCTAAAGCGTTGAGAGGATATGCAAATTAGTTGCGGGGTAATCTGAAGTTTAGCCCAATATTTCGTTTCATGATAATAATTCAATTATAATCAGACATGGTTTGATTTCTTCTAGAAACGGCACAGACACCTTGTAGACGAAACTTGAGGAGGAAATCAACAAAGACTGGACGAGCTGGAATCCCTGGATCACAGAAAATATAAACTACAAAGATAAGAACACTGATTCAGAAATTGTTTTGGAATTCAATTGTAAAAATGGTGGTTGACCAAATGTCCAATTTTTTATAGGATCAGACAATTGGTATAATGTACTATAAAGATGGTGAACCATCAACCACCCATGATCAGCCACCGTTTTTGTACTGAGCTTTTTTCGAAGGGTACTTTTTACATTCGTTTTGCGATTGTTTAGCCAGCTGTTGCAAGTATTTACTTTGAAGTGTATCCTTTCGCGATATTCGTTTCTATGGTTACAACGTAAGTTGATGGCGCAGGGAAGTGAGTTTTTAAAGTGGCACCGCAAGACGAAACAAAAGAGATGACGCAACTAACAAACGAACAAGTTAAAAAAAATTCAAGGTCATCGACTTTGGAAAAGTATGCTTTTAAAAAATACTTTGAAGAAGAGTATCTGTTTCTATATCTATAGACTGAAACACGAACTTTAAATCAACTTAGAAGGCACGAGCATGTAATTTTTTTTTGCCGTGCTTTTCAATTGTAGTAAAATGTTTCTTCTCAAATTTTTAAATACCATTCATCATTCAGGTATACAGTAATGACACCGACTGAACACAACAGCATCTAAAAATGATGATACTTACACTTGCAAGACTGAATCTGGATTCTGTTCACCGTACAACAGTCTGACAACAGTACAAAAAACGTTTTACAAGGACTCTGACAATCGAACATAAGATAACAACCTGCTCACGTGATAATTACAATTTTTTGACGACCTCGACTTCAAATAGATTCGGAATGTTTTACACTTGAAAACCACTGTTGCACGATAATACAACGATTTGGTGCCACGTTAAAAGATTCAAATTTTGCGTCATTAACTTAGCTGACAGGAAAACATTGGCTTCTTTGCCGAGTCCAAAATGTTATGAAACAATGAATACAACAAATCGATTTTTTAGTTGTGCAACTCAAAATACGTTTAAACCAGTTTGGACAGTCGTTGCTTTGGGTTTTCTTTTTCTCTATTTTCAGTTTGTTTTGGCTGAAAAGACGCACGGGAATGAAAAATGAAGTTCCTATGTTCTCTTGTCAGTTTAGAATCTTAAGTAATAAAACTCTGATGCCTCGCTCTTGGGAAGTTAGGAATAACTTTCAATGAAAATTGATTTATTTTCATAGTTGTACAGACCATAAAACACCAAAAATCGAACAACGATATGATGACACATGGTAATCACTGGCTATAATTAATGAAGAAAATAAGGAATCAAATCTTAAGCACCAATGAATACGGCTTAACTGTCTTGGTTGTCGCTGAAATTTTGTACGTATCATTTTTCTTGCAGAGTTAAAAAATTTATTAAAAACATTTCCAATGATCATCGAGTCATGATTGGTACGTTTTATTTTTCCTAAGAAATGCAAAATTATCTGGGTTATCCTCAAAAGTTTATTCTTCCAGTTCTAAAACATTCAACAGCAGTTGGCTGTTACGGTGTCTCTTTTCTTGCTAAGTACTAAACAATTGGCAGTGACAAGTCAGGATCTTGTTTGTTTTACTTTGCTTAAAGCAAAATTGTCTCCATATCGTCCAAAGTTTGTTCTTCTCAAAAAGATTCTTCATTAGTTTAGTGATACTCAAGCTTTTCTCGCTCCGTATTTAAAAGCAGTTAATCGTATTCAAGTTGGTCCGAATCTTGCTTGTTTTATTTTGCGCAAGGCAAATCTTTAAAAGTTTATTCCTCTAAAAACGTCTGTTAGAACATTAAGATGTACAGTTTCGCTTTCTATCTCTTAGTCTGTATAACTATTTAAAATCGTTTTCTTGGACTTGTCAATTGATTAGCAAAAGCTCATCTTGTTTCGCTGGAGCAGACATTGGGTTTTGTGACTGTTTCTTAGTTTATTTACCAGTGAACAAAGACCTTTAACTGTCGAAGCTCAGTGTAATACAGGACAAAGAAATAATCCGAATTACGAGAAATAAAACTAAACATTTTCCAATTTATTTCTAATAAATTGAATTTATATTTACAAAAATAAATGATTGATTGATTGTTTGAAATGAAGAAAGTTATCAAAGGAATTAGTAAGGAAAATGGACCCAGTGAAGTTATTGATAAAACCACACTTGAATTTATCCATACTATGGCTTTGGAGAGAAAACAACACAAATTTAACCATTTAAAAATTCAAGGTCTTCTCTAAAATCATCTTACAATTGGAAACAAATTGCTTCGTTTTCTTGTTGAATAATTTGAAAATTTAATGGAAGGATGTTGTCACAAGAAAAACCACATGGACTTGCGCAATTGTCCATGGTGAAATTGTCATAGTTTTTGCAATTAAAACTACACTTGAATTTGTCCATGCCATCGCTATAGATGGAAAACAATTAAGAAATGTTAGGTATTCAAAAAATCTTCTTACAATTTGATACAAATTGCTGCCGTTGATGAGTCGCCCGAATTCATATTTTTAAAATACAACTGAAAGATGTTACCAAGAACTAATAAGCAACATAGACCTGAGCATTCCATTTAGTTCTTGTGGCAAATTCACACGTGATTGTTCATGCTATGGCTTAAGAGAGAAAACAGAACAAAATTAAGGGTTAGAATGGTTTTCATTTCATGTCGCCTTTTTAACATGTCCTGTATTACAAGCTAAAATCGATGGTTGAGGTCTTTATTAGAGGCAACATGGCAAGTGGTAAATCTTTTAAAGGTCTAAATTAAGTAACAGTCCATGTAAGAAGGAGGCAACCACGCGGCAAGCAATGCAGAAAGGTGCTAACTTTTGCACAACATTGCTATTGTTCTATCATACTTCTGATTGGTTCAATCAGCAAAACTTACCAAAACTATAGGTAGCTACATATTTATTTATCCTTAATTGATCAACTATTTTCATTTCAACAAAATCTCTTCTGAATCTAAATACCACAGTAATTCTATGTGGGGAACATTGAAAAATTGGAGACTTTTATTGTCTTTGTTTACGACTGTTGTGATTGGTTGAAATGTTTACACACAAAGAAAACTACCCTTCAGAATAGAGTTTAAATTCATTTTATTTCGTAAACCTGTTTTCCATCAGTTGATAAATTCTCAGTCTGAAAACAAAACCGTTTCAATGTGGGGAAAGCTTATTGCCGCAGAACAATAGAAAATGGTAAAGTTCTTACCTGGATTATTACTTAAAATTGATTGCAAATTTTTAATACTAAACGGTGGGAACACATGGTGCACTGTTGGCCAAATTATTGTTTGGAGTAGTTTTTAACTTGCCATGTTGCTAATTATTGTAATCTGTACACTTCATCTCGTGCAAAAACTGGGAACTTATAAACGTTCCAGGGGGTGATATTTGATTCCAAAATTGATTTTTTTTTCAAAGTACTAGGGGACTTAAACAGTTCTTTGATTTTTCTTTCGGAGTTAAAAAGAAATTGTGATTTCCTTTTTAAGTTCTTTTTGCACGAGAAGATGTTTACATACAACTTGGCAGAAAATTGTAAGGGTAGCCATTTTGAAATTTTTGACGAAAATGTTGTCCGGGGAAACGCTGTGCAAATCTTTTTAAATTTTCCCGCCAAAAGTCTTAGTTTATATAGGGTGAAATTTTTCCTCACGCCTTGTAATTAAGTTAAAGTGATTTTCAATTGCTTACTTAACTAATTATTGCATAATAATAAAATTGCATTAAACGAAAGCAACAAGGTGATTTTTTATTGTGTACTTTATTATTTTAAAAACTATTCAATATTCGAAGTTGTCAAAGACATCAAGTACTGCTTTTTACTGTGAACATTATTATTTTAACAGGAATTCAATATTAAAAAGCATTTAAGATAATAAAAACATCACAGCAGATAGAAGTCAATTCCACACTCGTCCTCGATATAACTTTTATTGGCTTTTCGACAATGCAAATAAAATTCATCACAAACAACTTGAATAAGTAAATAAAACAAAACAATGCGCCTTTAAAAGGGCCTGGAAACTAGTCAGAATGTAGGCTATCTCTTTTCCAATTTTTTGACTAGGTAGGGTTGCCGAGAAGAAAAAAAATTCTGCGCTTTTAAACAGAGTCTAGCCAGAAATCAAACAAGTACTTAAGACTTTTGATGAAACAAATCCTGCTATATAGTACAAGATTTCTTCTACCAAAAGACTTTGTAAAAATTTGACTCAAAACAAGACACCATTTAAAATTGCAGACTTTTTTTCCAAGAACAATTTTACTGCCAAAAAACTTTACATTGTTTCGATTATTTTATCGGCCCTTTTAAAAGCGCAACCTTTCCATCAATCCTATCTCCCTTGAAAACTGGAAAAAAATTAGAGAAAACTTGCAAAATGGATTCTTGATCGTTGGACAGTAAATTTAATTTGTCATATGACCACTAAATTCTGATTGTCGAATATTTTTTAACGCGGGTTTTTGAAAAAAATGCTTAGAAGACTTCCAGGCTAGAAAAATCCTATTCACTACTTGCACAATACCATGATGCACCTCTTTAACTCCCCCCCCCCCCAAAAAAAAAAATTTTGCATACTCATTGTTTGCAATTTCTCCTGGGACATGTTCATGTCCCAAGAGTAATCTAAAACAATGCCTATGCAAATTTTTAGGGGGTAAAAGAGGTGTGTTATGGGATTTTTGCCAGTAGAGAATTGCAAAAAACTAATTGGCCGTTCTGAAATTTAGCAGGGAACTGGGGCGAGTTTCAAATTTTCACCAATCAATACACCACAGACACCACCATGTTGAGATTGATCATTTGACCAAGTATGATGCTTTTAGGGTGAACAGAGACCAAATTATGGACTTGCAAATATAGTTCAAAATCCATACAAACGTCTCTAAAATCTTATAAACTCTTGTCAGTTTTGTGACCACTGTAAAATACCGTCATGCACTTACTATTTAAAAGAAGATGAGAAGAAAATAGCTATGTTTGCCCATTTTGAAGAGAATCACGGAAATCATAAAAATTTTAAGATTTCAAGGTTCATAGCTTGATCTCTGTTCACCCTAAAAGCATCATACTTGGTCAAATGACCAATCTCAACATAATCTTTCATGTGGTGGCGTCGGTTGATCGATTTGTTAAAATTTGAAACTCGTCCCAGTTCCCTGCTGAATTTCGGAGCGACCAATAGGGATTAGCGAATATCTGCTACCTTGCATTCAAAGTGACAAACTTGCAATCCAATCCTCTGCTTTCTCGAAAACTAACAAGACTTTTACTAAACTCATGAAATAGACAACGCAATTTGCAAGAGCTTCGATAATTCCTTTGGACTCTGGAGTCTTGTGAAATATAATCTTGTAGCAAGGAAACTAATCATGATAAAATCTACCTCATTCTGGAAATATAATCCACTGAAGAAACATATAAATGAATTAACCAGTCCTTGTCTTCTTTATCCATGTTAATGCTGATGTACATTGGAGATCCAGCCTAAAAGAAATGTCAACAAAAACAAGTCAGATTAACAGTGATTATATCAAAAGCCAACGGACAAAATATACAAAGTAAGTAATATTTCTTCTCACGTGAATGCGGTGTGACTGTCACGCGACGCCTCACAGAGTAACGTTCCGCTCACAAGCCTAATATCGAGAAACAGCAACACATTTCAGGGCACAGTTGCTGAAAATACGATTAGCTAACCCAGGATTTGTGTAATTTGAATTCTGTTGTTGTTCAAAACACGTTGGTGCCCAAATAGCCCAATAGGTCCTTTGCACGATCCGGTCACATGGCACGGAATAAATTATGCTGAGACGCAAATAACGCAGTGGAACTTCAAAAACAAAGGAACTCGTACGAGTCCAGCCCGACTTTCCTCTGTTTTGGAAGTCCCACTGCGTTATTTGCGTCCCAGCATAAGTTATTCCGTGCCATGTGACCGGATCGTACAAAGGGCCTATTAAATAGACTAAGCGCCTCCCACCCTCCCCACTATTTACTTGCACAAGGTTTGTATTGAAATTTTTAGAATTTTGTCAAAACTTCATCTTTTGTTAGTTTTGTTTTATGTTTAAGGTACACTACATTTCTTGCTCAACAAATTAATGACTGCAGAAAAAACTGTTGCTGAGATGAAGCATACAATCATAGACAAAGAAAAACAAATATATTTTTATTTTTTCAGTGTTTTCGGCTGTGGTTTTGTCTGTTGCTGGTCGTCCCAGGAACTACCCTTTCACACTAAGTTTTGATTAATGTGTTTATGTTCGGAATTTGCAATTAGGGACCTTACATAAGGACAATGAGAACGTCGACGTCAACCCTAAGGGACTGGGTAGAGACGTTGCCGTTGTCGTCGACGTGGTCGGCCATTTTTACCTTACGGTACGAAATGCAAAAAATACGGGAAACTCTCTTATTAGCTCACCACTTCAAGTTCTTGAGCAATGAGGAGTTTGTTCTCTTATATGATTTGAACAAGCCAAAGAATCCTGAAATACCATGTGGGGGGCAACGCTTCGATATCGATGATTTGTGCGATGATGAATGTCAAACGAACTTCAGGTTTTTCAGAAACGACATCTATAGTCTGACAGAGGTCTTGGACTTGCCAGATGAAATCGAGTGCTACAATGGCCTTGTTGTTGATAAAGTGGAGGCACTTGCAATGTTCTTAAAGCGGTTTTCTTAACCATACCGTTATGCTGATATGGTTCATTTGTTTTCGCGGCCTATACCTCAAATTTGTATGATTACAAACAATGTTATGAACTTTATTTATGATAGATGGCGCCATTTGTTGCTTGATCTTAACCAGCCATGGCTTTCTCGTGCAAATTTAGAAAGGTTTGCCGCTGCTATACACGATAAAGGTGCCGCCCTGGAAAACTGCTGGGCTTTTGTGGATGGCACAGTCCGACCTATCTCACGTCCAGGAAAAAAACCAGCGAGTGCTCTACAACGGACACAAGAAAGTTCATGCTATAAAAATTCTAGAGTGTAGCAGCACCCAATGGATTGATAGCTAACTTATATGGGCCAGTTGAGGGCAAAAAGCATGACAGTTCAATGTTTAGGATGTCGGGTTTACTAAATCAACTTCAGCAGTACTCTTACAAACGAAATGGGGACATTTTGTGTATATATGGGGACCCTGCCTATTCCTTACGACCTCAGCTACAAGGACCATTTAAAGGTGCCAGACTAACATTAGATCAAGAAGCTTGGAATACTTCTATGAGTAAAGTAGGGGTTGAAGTTGAAGGGATTTTAAGTTTTTAGATTTCAAGAAAAGTCTTAAGGTGGGTTTAAGTGCCGTTGGGAAGATGTATCTATGTTGTGCTATAATACTTAATGCACATACCTGTTTGTATGGATCAACAACATCGACTTATTTTGGAGTTGATCCCCAATGCTTGACCAGTACTTCTTGTAAAGGAGCTTTATCATTGCCAGTGAGCTGGTAAGCCCATCATGCTGTATTTGAGCCAGTAGGTTCATAACTTTTATTGTTGGAAAAAATGTAAAATGTAAATATGTATGTAAGTAAATGTACTTTAAAAGTTGAGCCAACTTGAAAATTACCTGTAAGATCTGTTAACAGCAGGGGCATGTACAAAACATAGACACAGTCCATGGACCAACTCTTGGACTGTTACAGTGAACCAATTACCACACAATTTCGGTTGGATGGCAGACAGCACGAAAACAAACCTTTTTCTTTTTCCTATACTATGACGGATTATGTGTCTTACACTTACGTGGTTTTACCCCACAGTGTTAAGCCTCTTTTTATATACTCAAAATATCCTGTTTCTGACTGGCCAGTGACGAATGCATAAATATGTCATAAAGTGCAATACAGGATTTCCATATTGCACTCTCTCTCTCTAAATTTAAGCTTTCAAGTTGAATAAAACTTAATTAAGTTGGTTTGTTAGTAAAACACAAAACAATTTTTGGCTTGGTTGTTTCCTCGCAGATGTGGTAATTGGGGCTCAGATAAAACAGGGGAGCATTTTTTTGAAAACAATTTTAAATGTGTTTCAAGTAATTAGTGCACATGTAAGAAGTGCAAAACAGCACTATATTTGTAGCGGGTCTAATAAACAAATTCCTACTGCTTGTGCAATTGGTAATTTATGATCACTCGCCTACGGCTCATGCAGTTTTAAATGTTTGTTTCAAACATCGCTTGTTGTGCCCATAAATCACAAAATGCACTCGTGCTCATGCAATAGGCCATTTCCGAGTTCTCTTGTGCCTCTGTTTTAAAAGCGAGTCTAAGTGCAAAACCTTTCATATGAAAATGAGTTTCACCTGCAGTTTATTTTCATGCAAATCAAAGTCATTTTCATAAGAATAGTTTTGCACTTAGACTCGCTTTGAAACAGAGGCAAAAGGGAACTCGGAAATGGCCTATTTCTTATACCTATTGTTATTTCTTTACTGCATGTGTTAAAAAACAAAAGCATCTTGGAAGAATGTAACCATATGTAGCCCGGCCCTTATGTAAGCTTCTAATTCCTCTGGTGCTTCTAGGCTAGAGGAAGTGTATCTGTTTCTAATTCTTCAGTTATCCATTTATGTGACACCTTGTGTGAGCTGCTACAGTGCTTGGGGTGTGACTCAGCCCTTCTTTTATTTGCACTGGAATGATTTGTTTCAGAAAAAAGTAGTGTGAAATTTGAGCAAAAATACTCTCACATGATGATGGTTTCTATGTTAATTTACTACCTTTAAGTTTAAGAAACATAAACTCTTGAGTTTCATTTTGGAAAGCCTTTGACAATTTTTACTTCTTATTTATATTGTATTTGTAACCGTTTTTAACTTGTATTTTTGCCTTAAAGATGATTTCCAGTCCGTACTGCGCATTACAAACGGCTCACTCGATGGAATGCGAATCGATGTTATTCGTTAAGAATCACATACCTTATCTTTGAGACCTTTCAAACTCTTTTTCCAACAGCTTCATTGATTTTTACAGCTGTGAAGTTTTTCATCAAGTGATATATCAGGTAGAATGAAGCATAAAGCTTCGCGTCGAAAATGGCGGTTGATGAAAGTTTGAATTTACTTCATGTAAGTAGATGCGAAATGCTACATTTTGTGACGTCTTACATGAAACAAAACAAAAGTCGTAAACAAACTCTCGAGAGTGCGCAGTACGGACTGGAAATCAGCTTTAATATGTATCTTATTTCATATGCATAAAAATTGTTTTTTTAGTTTTTAATTCTTAGTCAGCAGGACCCTGTTGATGACAGTACTTTCTACTGAAGGGTTATCCTGGGTAAATATTAGATCGTGATGATGATGTTAAGTGATGAAGGAGCTGGCAGTTCCTCCCAATATCATATCCAATGACTGGGGTCAATTATTTCACTTTGATGGCCTATGAGCAGGCACTTGTCATTAAATTCAAATTTATTTAAAATTCTCCAGTCTTAATAATTTCCTCAGTCATCTAATAAGTAACCCATTAAAGGATCAACCAATCAAGGATTTCAGTGACACTTGAAAACCATTTTTCTTAGGTGGTCAAAATACATGTCCAGCCAGTGAATAGTTGGCATCCATGATTAGTAATAGTGTTAAAAATCATTTGATTGACCTCAGGAAAGCTTCACTGATCTTTATTTGGGAAGTCATCTCTACATGAAAGGATGGAAACATTTGACATTGACCCCAAAATGTCATATACATTACTAGCAAAACATACAGACATCATAGTTCTGGAAGGAAAATTGACACAAGAACAGTTCAAACTACCTGGAAAAATTCCCTCCCACAACAAACACACCACTTGGTAAGTCTTCCCCATCAGAAACACACAAGTTTAGTGGTCAGTTCCTGGAAGTTAATGGGGAACATTAAATCATATACAAGCTTTTTAAAAATACTATTGGGGACAATCAGAAGCTTATCACTTAGAAGCGTTTAACTTCCCCTATACGTTTGAAACTATGCTGCGGATTATTCCCGACCAATGAAAATCACTTTCCAATTTTTGCCCATATAAGGAAACTCTGAAAGCGCGCTCTTCGCGAACTCCTCGCGTGAATCTCTCGCAAAACAAACCTGTTCAAAATGGCGTTTCAAGCGAAGAAGCTGTCGGCCATGAAAATAAGAAAGATTTGTGTCGGGAAAAGCATTGAGAGAGGAAGTTGTACCTGAAAGAGTTTCTGGTGAGTTGGCAGGAACCTCCAAGGTTTATGTGGATTCTTGTAACAGCGAGTTTGAATCGATAAAATGTTGTAGCAGTATCTCGACGTCCGCAATAAAAAGGTCAAGTGAGAGATTTGTTGATTTATTTAGTGAAAAGATTAAGTTCTCTCGTGACAAATACGCGGTACTTCGGGTTAGGTGGTATGGATATGCAAGGGTGGCATTAAAAAGTTGTGAAGCAGAAAGTAAACGACGAGCAGAAGAGTTAGAATTGAGGCGAAAGGAAATGGAGAAACAGAGTGAGTTACAAAGGGAAGAGCTGAAAATGAGGAAGCAAGAGCTAGATGACAAACGAATCCAAAATGAAGCCATGCATCAGCAGATGATGATGCAGCAACAGCAGTTACAGCTACTGATGCAACAGCAACAACAGCAGTCTACTGTTAAGATGGCTCTCCTGGAGAAGGCACTTGCTGCCAAGAAGTAATGCTTATTGACCTTACTACTTAGTGAGTTTGTTCCACATGTTGACAGTTATGATGTGACATTTTTTATTGGCCACTGTTCATGAAGTTTTCCTAATAATTTTATTTTTATTGGCCATAAAATTTATATGGATTCTTTTTATATTGTCCCAGAAGCTTATCACTTAGAAGCGTTTAACCCTGGTTCAATGCTGCCGATTATTCCGAACCAATCAAATTTAACTTCCTAATATGGAGCAAGGGCTCTCGCGTGGATATGTCATATTCGCGCGGAATACACGCGAACTCACGCGGACTTCACATGACTCGGGGCGCAGTAATGGCGGACACGAGTTGCGAATTGGGAATAGATTGTCGTTTCTTGATCGATATTTGCACTCATCATGAGAATCAAACGAACCTTTTCTAGGAGCAGCTAATGTCCGCCATATCTAGGCCAGTTATTTGCCGAGTCTCAAGTGCAGGTAAGCATTTTATGTTATCTTGAAAACGTTTGTTAAGAACACGAGCTCAACATGGATATCTTTTTGTCGATTGAGGGATATCAAGGATCAGTTTTGAGGATTAGTTTTTCGTGATGCTTTATTGCGATAGTTGAGCTTTAAGAAAATCTGACTTTAGGAGGGAGCTTTTACCTTGATTTGTCAGATGTTCGCGGCATTTCGCGGT
>JAHPZR010020211.1:0-13907 GCA_019787425.1 Platygyra sinensis | reverse complement strand
CAGCGCAATTTCAAAGTATAATTTGGCATCATATCTTCCAGAAATTTGTTCCGTTTTGGCTATCCACACTCTGTCACCCTCTTTCTAGCGAGTTCTCCGACTAAGGTTCCACATAAGTGAGTTCAAGTATTATTCGTGATTTCCATATTTCGGCATGGTTTTATTAGCCTGTGGTGATCGGCCTTGAACTCCCAATGAAAACGATCTGAAATATGCTGGCCACTCTCATGGGTTTGTAATAGGAGGTGAATATATAACATTTGTCAAGGAAAACAGCAATAAATACGTGCAAGTTTAAATCACTCCAAGAATGAACAATGCACCGTATGTTTAGAAGTCCACGGATTCCGCGTATGTAACATACCATACATTCAATGTAAGTGAGCAAACTTATCACAGCACATGTAGAATACAATATCGACAATGTGCTAGTTTCTGCTGGCAACCATCGCCACAGTACGGAGGACCTTTTTATTAACAATGATTTCTAAAAATCATTGCATTAATATTCAATTAGCAAAATTCATTTCATCTTGCTTTGATCTACGTTTTACCTCAATGTCCAAGAAAGCCAGATATCGGCCGGTGCGTTATAGGCCGCGGTGTTACTTGCAAGAACTTAAAATAGCTCAGTCCTCAATCATCGCATACCAGTTGCGTAATACGTAAAAATCGCCAGATTCCACACGTAGAAATAGATCGCCACAACTTTTGGGCAAGCGATGGTAACTTTGCTGGGGCGATTATAAAATTCCTGACATGTTTAATTGATTTGGATTGCGAGCCAATCAGATCACCAGCACGATTTCTTAGAAACAGAAAGCCTAATTCCCGGAAATTAGAGGCTTTAAAAATAGACGAAGTTTTAAGTTAAGTTATATAACTTTAAAACAAAATACCTTGTAATATAAACAGCTCTTTCATTTTTCGCCCGCTTCGATTTCAACACAATGTTAACAACACGGACCAGTTGTGAATTAGAGAGGGAAAAGTAGCGACACATTAATGTATGTTGTTAAATAAACGGCCCGAGAGAAACTCAGAGGTTTCTAATAACCCGTTCAAAGCAATAAATAAAGACGACAGGTTAATCATTTTGCATTCCATCATTATTCGTTAAACTAGTAGTAATCAAAGATTAGGAAGTGCGTTCTGCAGGATATGTAGTGTGATAATCGAAAGTGGGTTTTTTGAAGAAAAGGAAATGGAAACTTATGGTTGACTGCGGCTTTATTCTTTTATCGGGAGTTGTACACTGTTCCATCACACTTCGAAGAATAGAGAAAAGAGCCAATGTACAGGCATGACGTAATCGATGTACAGGACAACGAGGCCAAATGCAACACGTGTTATTTTCTCTTGCACGTGTTATTTGGCCACATGTGGTATTTTCCCTTGCACGTGTTATCTTCACTTGCACGCGTATGTGAGGCCCAAGGCCCCTGAAAAAACGGGGCGGCCAAATTGCAGAAAAATCTCGATTTCTCACGCCTGCAAACCAGATCAGGATGCGTTCTCTCGTTCCTCGAGAACGCAACAATAAGATCAAGCAAATTAAGCAAGTCGGGAGCGCAGCCAAAATTCTCAGAAAAAACAGAATCATTTCCGGGAAGTCAAGTTGCTGTGACGTCACAACAAAGCTAACCTCGTAACCAGGTTCTTCTCGACTTGGCTTTCATCTTGGATATCTGTGCAAATTAGGGGCGCTTACCATTCGACCAAAAATTTCCGGCGAATATCCGTAAATTTCCATGGGCAAATGGCACAGTCTTTTCCAGTGTGGAAGACGATAATTTTTCGCTTAGAATATTTCAATGACTTCTAGGTTTAAATCACAAGTGTAGAAGCAAACAGAACACCAATAAGTCGACATTGTGACTTTTTATATACCACAACAGCAGAGATCTTGCATATAAAACTACAACGGCAGCGAAAACGTTGCAAAACAAGGGGTTTAATGAGTCGTACAATGGTTCTGCACGCGTTATAAATCTTTGTACATTACCCAGCCAACCTATGCAAAACAAACAAGGACACCACGGGGGCATTAGTCTTATAAAACGCTTTCTTCACGAATTTAGCTGTGGCTAGTATTTATCGACATAAAAGTAGAAAGGTTCTAAAGTGTTTCATAATCGAATGCGCGTCGCCCTTATCCTTGCGTGAGATGTCCAACTCGCTGTCATCGTGGCCAAAAGAACCAACTAGCGTATAGCGCTGAGTAGAAAATTGGGAATTTGCATAAATTCCGAAAAAGAGTACAACCTCGTGAGGTATACCCAAATTTTCGAACGTTTTTTTTCAAGGGAAATTCCAGTTCCATTTGACTTTCATCCCGGAATTTTCGGTTGAATGGTTCGCTTCTCGGAAATTCAACAATTTCCGGATTTTCTGGAACTTTTCCCGGGAAATTTCCGTATCATTTGTCTCCGTTTCGAAAATTTCGAAATTTTGGGTCGAATGGTAAGCGCCCAGGGTGTTAATCAAAGATCTAGGTGAAATGAAAACGTAGCTCACATGATCAAAAGTATGTTATGGTTTCACCCTCGTGTCGTACAGTAAACTAGCTATGAAATTGTGATCGTGTGAAGAGGAAGAACTGCATAACGCGCGAATTACAGCAATTCTAAAACTTATTAAATCACTGAGAAAACAACTTTATTTGAATAAATCTCATGTTGCCACGTGTCTGTTCAGTAATTGATCAAAGATGACGTTAAAATCGCCGGTTAACACCCGAAAAAAATATCACGAGTCAATGACATCTTACATGCGTCTGTTCTCCAATTGATCATAAGTAACAACCAATCAAAATCCGAACAAAAATTGGCACATTGCATATCTATCGACTGTAGTTTTCAGGCCCCAGAGCTCGCACCAGATGACTTCAAACTTGCTTTAAAATTCAAAATGGCCGCCTCGTTACAAAACACATATTTGATCATATTTTATTCGTCATCTCATTTGCGGGCCTTAGGGGTGATTTTAGCGAGCCATTGTAAAAGTAAGACAAATAAAACGTTAAGTGTTGGAAAGCCAAACAATAATCATCATATAAACAAATGTTTGCACAAATTAACTCCATTATTGCTTATCAACTTTTCGTGTGCAAAAACGTTAGTGGCCATCTTCTCGCAGAAAGGAAATGTTCGAATTTTACTAAATGCAAGCGACAACCTCGGCTTCACGAAGAACTCTAACACTGTAAACACGGACTACAGTGTACTAAAGGGTTCAAAGACTACTAATTACCTCAGAAATTGAATGGAAGTGAGCAAATTGACTCGTTTGTGTCATGATCATGGGTTGCTTGAAAGCTCGTACAACGTTCCTTAAGTGTGTCTCTTGTTAGCCTCCTAAGGTGGGTAGCACGCTCCTAGTGCTTCGTCACACAATATTCCTCACTCGTTTCCATTCTCCTTCCCGGAACCTTCGTTACGCTTGTCCAGCGTTTTCCCGTTCCGCTGGACAAGAGTAACGAGGGCTCTATAGAAACGAGTTTGCGCGTGTTGTGACCGGCCTGTGCAAACACAGGCAGACCACTCTTTGTGGCAGCCTACCGCGTTTTAAATCCGCGGGAAGCTAAGCGCTGATTGGTAGGTTTGAAACGGCCTGCATTCTTTGAATTCCTTCGGTCGCTGAGTTTGGCACCAATCATATTGAGAAAGCTGTATTTGTGAATTCAGCATCGATTTTCTCGGAAACTGTTGGAGGAATGAAGCTCAAATTCGGCAAAGAGATAGAGAAAAAACTCATCTATCAAGATCTGTCACCATTCAGGTGAGATTTTCAGTATTTTTGAGTTAATTCCAGTGTGAAGTGGAGGAGGTCGCGGCTGATGGTCGCTAAGTTGCAAGCCTTGTCTCCCTCTCTTGTCTTGACCGTCACCAGCCAAAAGTAATATCGCTATAAGACGCTTTAGACGGCCCAAGAAGGCGAAAAACACCATACATGAGTCGATTAAGGTTTCATTTAACTTTATTGGGATATTCAGACCGAGAAGTGATTTAGATGTGCAATTTTCAGATCTTTATTCATAACCCTCATAGATTCTCTTCGTTTCATATAAACATATATTAAACCACGAACACATAGAGTGGTCTGTCTGTGGTGCAAAATATGAAAAGAAGAAGGGTATTTGCTTGAATTGCGGAAAATATTATTTCGTCAATAACTGAGAACTTTTCATCCATTTGTCTTCACAGAGGCAGATAACGAAATTCCTCATGCAATTTTCTCCTTCTGCAGGAGAGAAGCGGAGGAAGATTAATGCAGTTTCTTCCTTTTTCCTTAAATTCTTCGTTCCTCGCACTCCCATCTTGCCTTCAAAAACATGATCATGATACTAAGTGTATAATTTTCTGCGCAATACAATAAAAACCCACGTGTAAGAACCTGCATTTTGAAGTCGGACAAACTAGGTTCTTGTACTTTGGGGTAATTATTGGCAAATTAGGCCAAGCAGATTCTTTTAAATTCTTAAAATCTATGAATAAGATATAGTTTTTGATTCGTGGTTGTTTTATTAGCTTGCCTCCCGGTCGTCCCGTCACGTCCATTCCCTCGATTGCTTCGCACTGCGAATCTTGAAGTTTCGCGATCGTTTGCTCGCTTTGCTCGCCGAATTTTTTGTCTTACTCGCCAAGAATCTATGCGTAGGCTATTTGTTAGCATAGTTAATGATCAAATGCGTATTGCATAGTTGATTGATAAATAGATTGATTAATATTAGAAAAAGTGAAAACTTTATTATCATATCAGATGTGGAATCGTTGTCATGACTTCGCAAGTCACTCGTACGTTTACACCTGCGCGGCCCTTTTTGCGCTGCGCGCCCCAACCAATTGCAACTGAGCGCCTGGTAGAACAGAAAAACCCTGCAAGCTAAAAAATATCTACGTGGAAAAGACGAACATATCAAACAACACTAATTTTAAGGAAAAAAAAAGCAGCCAAATGTTAGTTTTAGGCCTTGGAAGCAATTGTCAAAAGATAATTAACACGCAGAACGAAATTGAGAGATACTTGATTTGACACAACAGACAAAAACAAGAACAAGAGAGAAACTACAATAAACAACTTTGAATGTATTTATCTGCTTATTTCCTTCACCTTCTTTAGACTTTTAATTTTGTTGATTTATCGAACCTTTATAAAAATATCGAGCAATGTCGTTACCGCCATATAAACGTCTAACATATAACTGAGTTTACTTGCTCAGTAGCACCATCTCGATGTGCTTCACACTAAGCTGAATAGTTCAAATAATATCCCGCTAAAAACTACAGTCTTGGTCTACTGTTTAGTGTTCTAGCATCATCCTTTCAGCAAATGGCTCCTGTTTGTCCAATTCGGTAAGTCATTGAATGTGTTCGTTGAAAAAATTGATTTCGTTTTCATTTCGTTTTCATTTCAGGTACGCATCGCACCAACGTTTGTTGGTAAAGGAAGGATGCAACTCTCTCAAACTAGCAGCTTGTTCCACCTTACCACTTGACGTGGTTGATTCTGTTAAGTTTGACGCTGCTACGTTAAATCTTCACCTTAACAAGGGATGTTACACACATGAAAAGGTCCCACTTCAGAATCAGCGGAACAACGCTCCAGCCTCCTGCAACCTGCCGTGTTTTCTCATCAAGAAGCCTGGGGAGTACTATTATATGAGCATGCGCAATAACAACTTGTCAGTCCAACAGGGACAGATCACTGTTACCGAGGCTGTCGTGGTCTCCTAATTGAACTTTTATCATATTTTTCTTCAGACACGCGTGTGCTTGTTCGTGACCAGTTATCACGGTCATCGACTGTTTTGTGGAAACATTCTCGGCACTTGCTTTCTCTCATCGTTTCTCCACACTCTGTAATGGAGAAGATGTGACCTTGGAGATAGGAAACAAATGGCAGCAGAACAAAAAAAATTGAGAGATGTAACACCTGATACTACTTCCTAGGTGCAGTGTTAAATTATATATAAAAGTCAGTAGTACAAAGAGAATGGGGAACGACAAGATAACCTGGAGAAAAAGATGTTGATTGAAACCACATTCTTCCATTGAACAAATAAGTACAGTGGATTTTTAGTTAGCTAACAACCCATCTCTCTACAACGGCCACAAATTAAATGTCCTAACTGCCAAAATAGCTTCTCGGAAACGGCGCACATACATACTCCAGCTAATACCAAGTCTTGGTTTACAGCTTACGTCTTCGATATTTAACTCCCATGTTATGGTCAATTGACACCAGTCAAAACAAGGTATCTGCTGACCAGTATCGCGGGCTCAGGTTTATAGCTCATCAGGTTTATGTGATTTTAAAAACTTTACAGCTCACCAAATACTTGTTTTCGATTGGATCGTGGGCTCAAGTCAAGTTATTTTGTCTGGGACCTGTTTCTGGAAAGTCCCAAAGAGGTTTCGCACCCGGAAAGCCATAGCAAAATCTGGAACCTTAAGATTACAGAACCGTGATTTATTCAACCTCGTTCCCTGGGGCTTTTCCCTGGGGTTTTCCCTGGCTTGGGGGCGGGGCGGAAATACGCCCTGGCATCGGCTGGTCACGTGTCTACATAAATATTCATTGCAACACTTATACATGAATTTCTGTGGTTAATTCTGCATTTTGATTGGTTAATAGAATTTTCTTAGAACTAAATATTTTGGGGAAGGTTCGCGTATAAATCTCTACCTGGGACTCGTCATTATGGCTGAGAAGAGCAGCAAATTTAGTGATTTACTGGTGCTGGTGTGTATGGAGCAATCAACTCCCAAAAAAGTTCATCCGCGAAATTCAGTTTGCCGGCTTTGTGGTAATGCATTCGAGAGCCGCCACTTGTTTCGTGTTTTCGGTAGAGCTGGAAAATCTGGCAGCGACAAAATCTTGCCTTGAAGATTCGAAATACGTGTGGAATTATCATTACTGAGGGTACTTCTCTTTCGACGCTGATATGCAGGAAGTGCGAAGGACTTGTGTCTAAGGCGAGTGAATTCAAACAAAGACGTCAAATTATGCAAATGCAGCTGGAACAAAAGAACTCAGTGAAGCGCTGTGTTGAACTGTCGCCATCGTGTAAACCGCCTTCAAAGCGCTCAACCAGCGAGCTCCCGCATGCTACCACACAACGTCGTTCACAGGGCTTACCACAAAAAGCTCTGCAGAGCAGCTCAACTTCGGGGAGTCTCCAGCTCAAGCTAATAGGGAACTTCATCATCATCATTTATTTGCCTTTATATTACAATAGTTAAAAAATAATAATAATAATAAATAAATAAATAAAATAAATAATAATAATAACAATAATAATATACAGCAAGTTGTTAGGCGAGGAGACCTCAAGAAACCCCCAGGCTTATAGGAGAGGCCACCTCAGCATCACTTAAGCAATCACTTAAGCAAACCACGACGGCAACGGCAACGGGAACGTCACCAAACAAAAGATTTAATGAGCAGAACAATAGCTGTGCACGTGCGTTATAAATCTTTGTACATTTCGTTACCGTTCTCTGCCAAACTACAACGTGAAATGACCAAGTTTTGCGTATTGTGGAGAACGTACGCCACGACGGCAAATATTTTAGATTTCCTTATGTAACTGATCGTTGGCTTTGCACATTTAGTTTGAGCAGGTGTTTAGACAGATTTGCGCTCTGAACGGGTTTAATTACTTACGAAATTCGAGAGTAAAATTTAAATTCACTTTTTACTAGGCGTCGTCCCTGGCGTCGCTGTCGTCGGTGCTTAAGTTCCCTAATATTAGTGTAAAGTGGGGTTGCCCAACCTACACGACTTCTACGGTTCGAGACATTTGTACTTTTGCAGTTTTCTGTTCGGTCACTCGACCTTTTTGTCGCTTCACTTGTGTTTATGAGGGCAACACATACTGTTTTCAAAGGATTAATTTTAAGTAGAGTTAAGCCGATAGATCGTGCTATGGCAAATCTTTTGAACTAAGCCGACTTTAGCATATACAACACGCAAAACAATCAACAAACTGCAAACCTACGAGGACCTCTAAAAATATGCCATAGCGCGGTCTAACGGCTCAACTCTACCAAAAATTCTCCCTTAGAACACAACACGAAGTGCCCTTCATAAACATGAGTAGAGCGACAAAAAGGTCGAAAGACCGAACAGAAAACGGCAAATGTATAAATGTCACGAATGTAGAAGTCGCGTAGGCTAGTCAACCTCATTTTACACAAATATTATTGTCCGCCTTGACAGGCAAGAAATTTGGTAGAAGCTGAAACAGCAGAGATTTGCCAACGCCAGAAAATTGAACGGCAACAATATCTTTGCCTTCCAGTAAATATTCAAAACACTTCACTTGATTTCAGGGTGTAAAACAAACACGTGACCAGCCGATGCCGCCCATCCCCGCCCATCCCCCAAGTCAGGGAATAAGCCCCGGGAACGAGGTTGCAGTTTTATTCACATATTTTTAATATGAACCGGGATTCCCTTCACACAAGAAGTTTCAGGCGTACCCACGTCTCTGTTTTTAGATACAGACGAACTAAAAATGGCTCAGTTTACGGGACCGAAAAGGTTTCCGGGGCTTTCGAGAAACGGGCCCTAGGGCCGGGTTATTCGGAAATTGGGTTAACGCTAACCCAGGATTAAAAGTTACGTATAAATTTATCTGATTCAAGTGTTACCCCGTTATAACGAATTATCTGGTTAACAACAAAAGTATTCGTTATAGCGGGGTAACCAAGCTGAA
This sequence comes from Platygyra sinensis, assembly GCA_019787425.1. Classification (NCBI taxonomy): domain Eukaryota; kingdom Metazoa; phylum Cnidaria; class Anthozoa; order Scleractinia; family Merulinidae; genus Platygyra; species Platygyra sinensis. The sequence goes on along the minus strand of JAHPZR010020211.1, from coordinate 5,185 downwards.
CCAAGCTGAACAATGGGATATACACCACTCAGAACAGTCTACAGACTTGCGCGTAAACAGCTACATTTAAATACAGCAAAGCTTTGAAGGTCAAAGTTTCCCTCTCTTGAGCAATACGAGTCGTGTTTGGCTTATCAGCCATTTGTATCATCATGTCGTTTTTACTTACTGAGAGCGACAAGACAAAATATTCGTTATAGCGGGGTAAATTGTGCGTTGGGACCGTCAAAATCAATTCGTTATAGCGGGGATTTCGTTATAGCGGGGTTTGTTTCCACATATTTTACTGTAATTCTGCCGGGCTTTAAAATGTTGTTCGTTTTAACGGGGTCTTCGCTATAGCGGGGTTCCACTGTAGAAGGATAGCTTTGACACGCTCACCGTTTGGACATTTGAACCAATGTCCCTGTGTCATCCCCCCTTCCCTTCACAGTGAGATCTTTCTCTTCTCTTGCAGCCACCTGGTGAAAAGCTTTTTGTTGAAATCTGATCCGTTCAATACGAGCCCTGTATCGCTCCCGGCGTTTTTTGTCTGAAATGTTGCGAATCACCATAGTGGGTGTGTCTCTTTTACGATAGCTGGCCAATAGTAAAATAAATAAAGACCAAGTGACACATTGATGTTCTTCCAAGGTGAATCGTCAGCTAACCAATCTCAAAAGTTTCTTTTTCAGTTTCAGGTTATCGAAACAGAAAAAGTTTGTATATCTTTAGAAACGATGTTACACAAACTACGCAAAAAAAAAAAACAGATTTAAACCGTGTGTAAGGAGAGAAGGAAACAAAGGAAGCGAGGCAATCTACCTGCAAATACCCTTAAAGATCCTCCGTGAGGTTGCCAGCGTAAATAAAGTTGCCATTTATAGTGGAAGTTACAAATTGAATGCAGGAAGTTATGTTTTTCACTTCATCAGCATTACATAGAGTTGTGAAAGCAAGCATAATTAAATAAATCCAGGCGATGAACTGCTATCGAATCTCTTCCTAAGACAAGCCGGGCCCTTTTTCCTGCAGCAGGCTGACAGTATTTCACACAAAAGTGAATTTATTCCACCATCATGAAACTGTGTGGTGGCTTTTGTGCGAGTCGCAGGTTCTTCAACCGTTGAAAAGGCTTCTCGGTAGGGAATAGGACGAAAAGTGATAGCTCATCTACGAAATCCCGCAATAGGCTAAACTTAAAGAACGAGAGCGAATCGAGATCAGGCATGAATGGTTTCTTTGTGCTTAACTTCCTTGATTTCTTTTTCTCAAGTCCCTACAACAGACCATAATCCAAAAGAACACATCACCGTGTCCATTATAATCTTTTTCAAACTATTTTCAGCCTCGCGTCACCCTGTCAAAGTTATTAGTCTCTGTTCCATGATTGCGCAGCCGATGCCCAACGGTTACCGCGTCGCCTCCATCTCAATCCAAAAATGAAAACCTCACGGGCTAAAGCGCCAGACAATTAAAATTTGTTCTGCCCTTCCCTAACGAATTTTCGCCGAAAATCCTGGTGCAAGCTAATAATAAGAGGCCCATGTGTGGTGGATATGTTCTCTTAGATCATCGTCTCTTGGTCCCTCTCAGCCGTTACTATGACTCAGGGTGTAATTTCCTATCATACATTTATATCCCTTCTCTGTACTCTTACCGATTTTGTCATCTGAATCCAGTACTTCTTCAATAAAATCAACTACCAAAGTGTCAGTGCCTCCCAACTGAATACCTCGGATGTCAAGCTGCATCTTTAGCATTCTGAGGTTGATTAGAAGGCTTTGTTCTGAACATTTCCTCTTTTAGTTCTTCCTGTTCTTGGTAGCTGAATTGAACCTGAGACCCTATAACACGGTACCAGAGCTGTTCAACTTTATTCTCTAGTTCTTTCTTCGTCTCCCTGGGAACATTTATCAGCTTTAAACGAGCCTACACTGGCTTTGAGTGTCTGAAGAAAGGCCAAAACCTGATTTGGTTGTTAATCAAGTTGATTTGTTCATCTGCGAGATTCTTACGATCCAGCATCCTTTTGATTTTGTCTTGGTCTTTGGGAAATCGGTCAATCTCGTCAATGTCCTCCACCCTCAATCTGAGCATCTCTACCTTTTGGTCACGTCGTTGTTTGTCGAGTGAAAGTTCTAGTTTATTCTCTTCTAAATCGAAGAGGATCTTCTTAACAACATTGCCGTACCTTAAACTTGAACGAATTGGAGTGTTACACTTTGGACAGCGCTTCAGAATCACTTGAACATCAACTAGCTTCCCATCATGCTTTGTCTCCGCCTGGTCCATCCACTGATCCATCATTTTCACCTCAAGCACGTGACCACAGTCTGCCAGCTCCACGAATCTTGCACCAGGCTTATCTTCGGTTCCGAAAAATATCTCCGTCACCTCGTCTCTGTGACACTCTCGGCACTTCCTCGGGCATATTTCCCCACACAGACCAATACAAGGATGCCCGCAAGGAAGTGGCTTTGTACACGGCACATTGCATCGAGGACGATTGCAAAGCTGCCAACACAATTTTGTGCATTTATGACGGATCAAAGAATACTGGACGATGATGACGTTAGAGCGTTCAGTTCAAAGTCAATGAGAAAGAGCAATGAACTAAAAGTTTTGAATCCGTTTGTTTGTACTGGAAAAGATGACGATGAATAGCAGATACAAAGGGCTCATCGACTAAAAAGAAAATTAAAGAGAACCATGATTCGCGAACTGAGGAAAAAGGACGTCATGTCAAATGAGAGAGCGAAAATGGTAAGCAAGGTTAGAATTATGGTAGACAAAAGAAATGGCATTAACGTTTGCTAGCCTATCAGTGCCTCTTTGTTTGTCTACCTGTACTGAAAGATTAATTCGATTATGGTATTTTACTCTACTCTTGCCGTATTCACTACAGGTGACCAATGTTTGGAATTTGAACCTAAGTGACCGTTGGAGTTTGTACCGACGATGGGTGATGGACATGCGGGAGCGTTACCGCCGCTCGATCTCGTACCTTCACCATGAATTTGATTGGGGTGTCGAGCGTCTAAAGAAAGCAAAGGCCATGCAAGACTTGGAGATACTCAAGCATGCTGATGTCATTGGCATGACTACTACAGGTGAGCTTGTCCCAGTGAGTGCAGTAATTTTGGAGGCGTTAAGGTTCTTTCAATTAATATACAGCTCCAACTTTACCATGCTTTGTATACGGTTATGTCCTCGACCGACACATTGAAATTGATTGCTGTGGTTTTGCACCAATTACGTGACAAACAGGCGCGTAGAGAACCAATCTCGATCAAGACTTCATCATAGGATCATCATCATCATCATCATCATCATCATCATCATCCTCATCCTCATCCTCATCCTCATCCTCCTCCTCCTCCTCCTCATCATCATCATCAACAACAACAACAACAACCTCATCCTCATCCTCCTCCTGCTTCTTATCCTCATTCTCCTCCTCATCCACATCCTCATTCTCATCCTCCTTATCCTCATCATTCTCATCATCCTTATCCTCATCCTTACCCTAATCCGTCAACTTCTCCTCATTTTCATCCTCCTCATCCTTACACTCTTCCTAATCCTCCTCCTCCTCCTCAACGTCATCCTCAACCTCTTCCACCTCATCCTCATCCATCGTCAGTTTCAGGATGTTTATGAGCGACAACGTAGCTTGTTACAAACAATATGTGACAAAGGTTACATGACAGTTTATTACATGAGAGTAATCACACGCATTGTAATAAATATTATAGACCAAAAAAAGGACAGAAAATATGAATTAAGTTATTAACCTTTTCTGCAAGGTGTAGGAGTTTGTCTTTTAACTTGTTTCTTCGTTTTTTATATGAAATCATTCTATCCTAATTTAGCATTTGCCAAGTATTGCCTGTATTCGTATCGTGCTCACGCGTTCATTGGAACGTTCATTGGAATTATTCTCTTCATTTTAGGTGCTGCTAAGTATCGCAAGATTTTGCAGAGTGTGCGACCGCGAATAACTATTGTGGAAGAAGCCGCTGAAGTACTGGAGTCCCACATTGTCACATCATTAACTCCCGGATGTCAGCACTTGATTCTGATTGGCGATCATCAACAGCTCCGTCCCAATCCCACAGTCTACGACCTCGCCAAACACTAGAACCTGAACGTGTCGCTCTTCGAGAGAATGGTGAAAAATGGTGTGCCATTTACAAGACTGCGATTGCAGCATCGCATGCGACCTGAAATCTCCAAAATGCTGGAGCACATTTATTTTGATCCAAAGTTGAAAAATCACGAATCGGTATTGAATTTTGACAACATTAAGGGTGTGGCTAATAAAACATTCTTTGTGGACCACGAGGAAAGTGAGGTGGGTACCCATAACCTATTGTCGTGTTAACAAAATGAATGCTTCTTTGGCTCACGCAAACTAGACTACGAGTTATCCCTCTTTCGCTTAGTCCTTCGTGAGCAAAAGAGAACTGCGAGAAAAGAATAGCCGCACGAAAACCTGGGGTCGAGAAGCACGCGAAAGGAGGGACTACGCCTAAGCCACAGACTTTGACCTTTCGTGTGTGTCTCGCCCAGGATTTCACACGGCCATGCTTTCCTCGCGGTGTATTTACGATCACCCTCGACAGACTAAGCAAAAGAGGGACTACTCGTAGTTTACAATGCACGCAAACGTACGGGCAGTCCTTCTTCACCAGCTGGAGAAGCAAGTCAACTTCCCAAAATTTTAACCAAAAATTATTTTTGCTTTCTTCCTGTCTTCGGATTATCTAATTAGAAAATACATCAAGTTCTTTGCATACGACATCTTGCTGCCATTTGGCTGTATTGTTTCTTAACATTCCCCCATAAGCCAAATTTACTCCTGTGAAGAGATCAGTAGTATTAGGAATACCCAAGCGTTCACCGAGGCGAACTAAGGTCAAGAAAATAGCGCTTAATGTCTAGTCTATGTTGCCTCTCTTCACCCAGTTTTGTAGATTGTTTTGCCCTATTATATGAATCTTAGTGGTTTTTTCTGTTCTGAGGGATATATTGTTCAGGTTTGTTTTGTTTTGTTGTGAGGGGGGGGAGGGGGGGTGATCTGTTTTTGGTTTTTTTTGGAGGGAGAAATGTGTACCAGGGTAATTTAATGCTGCTAATAGGAGGTGGGGTGGGGGCGGGGAACCGTCAAGGAAGGCGAGGTAGTAATAGATCGCTGTCTTAA
>JAHPZR010020209.1:75000-104021 GCA_019787425.1 Platygyra sinensis | reverse complement strand
TGATGATAACCAGATTTGATATCGAAGGAAAAGAGCCAATTCTGAGAACAATCGATAAAGGAATAAAGCATGGTTTTCGCGTCCTCGAATTTAATCTTGGATTTCCTAACAAATTGATTTGGAAATCGTAAGTCTAATATGAGCCTTTTCTTACCATTGGCCTGAATGGAAACGGATAAGGGGTTAACCACAGTAGGGGCACACCCAGATTCAACCACTGAGCCCGCTACAAGAAGATCAGAAATAGCTTGTTCTACAAATTCACTATGCTGAATGGCAGATCGATTATTGCCAAATCTCGCTGGGGTGGAGTGTAAATAAAGGGGATCTTATACCCAAATACAATAGTATCGCGAATGAAACGAGAAGCGCCTATATGCTCCCAAAAAGCTACATTGCGTTTAAGACTACCTTTAACTTTAACGATAGGAACTCCTTCCTGATATTCGGGACTTATTACATCACTAGATAAATCAGGCGCATCAACAGAGTTCTCGACAAGTTCCACTGGATCAAAGTCATTTAAGCATGTAACTAAATTCAGTAAATTATACTCATCTTTGCCTAATCTCTGTAATGTAACTTTGTGCTTGTCGTCAGTTTGCGGCCTTGCTGCTTGAAGGAACTGCAACGGTTCCTCTAAGGCGGCTGGGGCAGGAAGTTGAATTTGCCCAATGGCCTCTCTGCCCGCAACTGAAGCACTTGTCTGAAGGTTGAGGTCGACGCTCGCGAAAGGACTGCCCACGAAAAAGTTGCTGATTAACAGGAAAAGTATTGGAAGGCCCAACAGAAGAAACTTCACTCGATGGCTGACGGGTACTTGTATAGCTAGGTCGGGCAGACGATGTCCTACGCTTCTTCTCGCGGATCTTGGCCAATGCCCGTCTCTCTGCTGAACGAAGCTTCCTTTCATCATCAGAATCCTCCGCTAACTCATCTGACTCGTACTCCTCGACGGCTGACCAGCCCGCGGGACTCTTATCCGCAAAGCGAATAAGCTTGTTTCGTTTTGTAATAAGTGTCTTCACCGATTCAAGTTCAGAAATCGCCGCCGAAAGGTTTCCTTTCGAAATGTTCTTAATGGCGCCGTCCACTAAGTCGTGCAAAGAGATGTTAAGTTCGTACTGTACTTTGTTTCCCTTGAAAGTAAAGGAATTTGCAGCTTTCGATTCGATTTTCAGCTTCTTAAGCTGCGATTGTGTGGTAGCTTCTTTGTCCTCGAGATCGCGCTTGAAGGCGGCGAACTTTTGATCAAATTTGGCGTCCAAAAGCTGGGAAAATAACCGCAAAGTTTCAGCGTTTGATAAGGACGTATCCGAGGAAGGAGCACTCAGTTGAGCAGAGTCTCCGGCGTTGCTAGTTTCCAAAGACGCGTGAGGGACGCTCGCTGTTTCGGTATCTGACATGGCAATAAAAACTAGGGTTGAAAGAGATGCCTCGAATGGCTCTTGCATAACTTGACGAACCTTAAATAGTGTACTAGCCCCTTGAGACACCTTACAAGCACGCTTAAAATACTCAGCAGTATTATGCAACCTAATATACATACTCTTGTGAAACTAACAAAACGTTACAAAATATGTAGGATGAGCAAAAGGACACTCCAAAACAGGATTTTCAGTAAACGATTGAAAATCAAGCAAAACACTGCAAAAACTGAAGCAGATTTTTCACATGAACTTTGATTTCAGGTTGAGGTGAACTTTTTTCAAAGTGAGAAAAACTAGTGTCCAGGTCAGCGCGGTCCCAATGCTGACTGTGTCCCTTTAACAGGAGAATAATACTCTCTTCTTTCTCCTTGAACGCCCCGTCCACAGATATCCGTTTACCTTTGACAACTCAAAGTTTGTTCCCGTTCTTGCCTCCCGTCCATACGTATCCACTTCTTACGTTCTAATTCGCTTCGCTCAAACGAACGTAAATCATTTTACCCTTAAATTCCCGTAATACAAACAAATAACACGAGAAATGTGGTAGGATGCGCAAGAGGATCCAAAACAGTTCATTATAAGAGAAATTACAAAGTTGCTATTGTTCTTGTTTTTTTTACAATTCTTTAGCTACTACTGTATGAAGAAACTATATACGCTCGATAATACGTTACAAACCTAAATACTTAGGGCGCGTTCGTTTGGGATATTCCGGAATAAGAATTCCGGAATAACAATTATTCTTATTCCGGATTGATCCCAAACGAACGCGCCCTTAGTTACATGCAACCTGTTTTCAAGGCTTTCTTCAACATACATATCCTTGGCAGACTCAGATTTCCACCTACCATGTATTTTAAGAATTCTTTCTGGAATCGAGTTCCTACTATTGCGTACAGCAGCTGTAAAACCACCAGATCTTAAACTATTGCCCAATTTCATACCGTGAGGGTCTGGGTATGAGTCCGTCTATTATGGATTAACAAGACAAGACCCATATATTCTGAAAGAGCCCACCGACCTTTACAAAATCCTCAAGTTTCGTGTTAATTGTGCCAATATCAAACAAGATACAGCCGTTCAAAAACTTCAAAATTTAGTAAGAAATGTATGGATTGCCGGACACTTGTCGGAAATCCATACATTTCTTTGCAAATTTTGAAGTTTTTGAATGGCCGTATCTTGTTCAATATTGGCCCAATTAACACGAAACTTAAAGATTTTTGTAAAGCTCGGTGTGCTCTTTCTGAATATAGGGATCTTGCGTTTGTTAATCCCATAATAGACGGACTCTACCCAGGCCCCCAACGTATGAAATCAGGCAATGAAGACCATAATCATTAGGGTTGTAGCCCAGCTAAGTTAATGTATCCCTTAAGGTGCTGAAAACAGTTTCCAGTACTTTCCAGACTTAGAGTTTGATGAGTCATTATAGCCACTCTTTATCGGTTAATGCCACAATCATGGTATCAACAAACTGCCCAATCATCGGGTGAACAAGTTGCTGTTAATTTTGTGGAACAATAGGTTACCATAGGCAACAATATGACCTGCTAAAAACACCCTTAATTTTAGCTTTAAGCGCTTATAACTCAAAAACGAGCTCGTGCAACTTTTTTGCAAAGTTTAAAAAAATTCTGCGACGGGGGATTCAGAGCCACCTTAAATTTTCGAAAATTTAAGGTGGCTCTGAATCCCCCGTCACAGAAATTTTTTAAACTTTGCAAAAAGTTGGCACCGAGCTCGTTTTGAGTTATAAGCGCTTAAAGCTAAATTAAGGGTGTTTTTAGCAGGTCATATTGTTGCTATGGTTACCTATTGTTCCACAAATTAACAGCAACGTGTTCACCAATGATTGGGCAGTTTGTTGATACCATAATTGTGGCATTAACCGATAAAAGTATGGTTATAATGACCCATCAAACTCTAGGTCTTGGAAAGTACTGGAAACTGTTTCCATCCACCTTAAGACTATCTCTACAAGTAGTATAAGAAATCTTTTCGCTTCTCAGGGTATAGCTACGCTAGTTATAGTACTACGGTGAAAAACAAGGGGTCTAAATAAAGGGAGAGGACTACTCAAGTTAATACCAGATAAGCTAAATAAACGTTGTAAAACACCAACAGGACAGTACTTAAATCCGGATGCACTATTAAAGACAAAATTCCCACAAGAATTCTTATATAATCGCTGTGAAATTCATATGCTTAGGAACGATCTTGCACAATTTGTCATAACGAAAAAAAGACCCTGCGAAAGCTAAAGAGTATAACGCAGCGATACGAAGATTCTTTAAATTAGCATCTTTCTTGTTATGAATATCTAAAATACACCTTATAATTTCTGTGGAAATAGGCTTCTTTTCATAACTGGCTGTGACTTCTGCGTTTTAGCAGATTCGATGATATTTCAACAAAATTCCACTATCCAGAGGATTACGATCCAAACTAGGGACAAAATGTAACTATTTAAGGGCCGCAGGACTAAAATTACTGAGAAACTAGAAGCGCAAGACTGCTAAACTTCAAACAAATATAGAGAGACAACACTAAGAGGAAAAAGGTAACTACTTTTAGACCAGTCCATGAACTTTCTGATAACACGAACGTAAGCTTTAGTAGTTGAATCCGCCCTGGACTTCAACATAACATCTAGAACTTCATAAACGTTGATTGAAGAAAATTGTTAAAAGCCTTTCCAGGAATTACTCAGGCCCGTAGCTGGGTAGTCCAGTCCCTGAACTCTCCTTTCTTCCCGCCCCCTATAGGGGCTGAGCCCGGGCGGGCAAAAGAAGAGTCCAGGATAACTTGCATGCGCATGCTCAGAACGAACCAATCAAAAATTACTAGGTCCCAACCACGCCGCTCGCGTCATTGTGTCGCGCAATGCTTTTTTTAGCTCGCGCTCTGAAAGAACACATTTTCTTTGACGTTGGTATTGTCGTAAAAAACATAAAAATGTAAAAATCGAAATATGGTTTATCGTGGTCTGTACTCTTATCGACAACGAGTACGCATCATTACTCTTTTCCCAAACATTTTTTCGTATTGTTCCTGTATGTTGAGCGATTTTGCAAAAGTTTTTGAAAGGAAAGTATGACGCGTACAAGTAGCTCATTTGCATAATGCAGCGCGTGCACTTTCAAGTCCGAGTCGGTGTTTTCAATTGTCAACAAATCTTGGCAAAGATTTCTTTCGTTATCTTTGATATTGTGATAAAAAACAAATCGAATGTGGTTTAGCGGGGCACTGGTGAAATTCCACTGATTTGGGATTAATTGACATGTTTTTAATCAATCTGAATGCAGAAATTGTTGCTCTTATATTATCAGTCAGAAAATCGCGCCACAAGCCAAATCTGGAAAGTACTTTCAAATATGGTTTTTCCCCCGATTTGGGGGTAAAATGGCGGCGTTCTGAGCATGCGAATGCAAGTTATCCTGGACTCTTCTTTCGCCCGCGCGGGTTCAGCCCCTACAAGGGGCGGGAAGAAAGGAGAGTTCAGGGACTGGACTAGTAGCTGGGGTATTTCAAGGGGTGTTCGCATCTATTTGTCTGACGAAAAACGTTCAGCGTAGGGTGGGGGTAGGGAAGAGAAAGCGCTTTTAATCAAACGTCAGTTTGGATCGCTCTAATATTGTAAGTCCCTTAATTCCCTACTATACAAAAAGCTAGTGCATTATTGGTATAACACTAACAGTCCGTATCACAAACAAGGGCGTGTCACAGCAAATTTGATAGCTCTACAATTCGCGGATGCATGGTAGCAAATAGCTCCACCACTTCCTCAAGGTCTATTTGCATGTCGTAATGGATATGCATAAGTGCAAGTGACGCTAATCTGTTCTCACTCATCGTGCATCGCATATAGGTGTTTAACCTTCGCATCGCGCTGAAGGACCTTTCGCACTTGCAGCTAGCTACGGGCAAAGTGGATAGTATTTTGAGCAGAGTGAATATGTTGGGAAATTCATCCTCGTCGCACTGCTTCAGGGCTGTGGCACACGAGTCCGGGAGCTCTTCCTCCTCTGCATACTTGATTCTCCACCGCCGAAATTCTGCCGGGAAGAGCTGTGGAGATGGAAGATCGTCCCTGTACATATCGACGACCCCTTGTAACTCTTGCGACTTCGTTTGATTCTCGTTCATTACAGAGGGAACCAAAGCAAGCAGCCTTGAGGCTTGGACGGTGACGGCATCGAAGCGCTCTCCTAGCTGCAAAATGATTTGATCAAGAAATGGAGCAGCCACGTTGATCCGATAATACTCCTTTGCTGTTGGAGCTGGAGCGTTGGCGCGATGACGTGCCGTGCAGCAACTCTGGGAGCTGTTGGCGCCACTCCCACCTCAGCTGCCATTGCCATTGCCTTCTCATACGCATCATCGTACATCTCGTCCATATCGGCGCGCATGTCCTGGTACGACTTGAGCACACTCGAAACCATCGTGAAAGCCTTGAAAATGTCATTGCTCTTCCGTTGCAAATTCGTTGTTAGAGCACTCATGTGCGACAGGTAGAGGTATCCAATGACAAAAGTCACGATAAATTCAAAGTTCGTAATGGCTTGGAGTAGTCCAGAGGCATCCCTCTTAGTGGCTGTGTTCCAGCATCCGTAGACGACTGGGCTGGACAGTCGTCGTGGTGTAGATTGTGCCATGACTTCCAAAACATACGCGACATACTCGAAGGATTCATAAAAATGCTCGTATGCCTCAGACCTCTCTGCTAATCTGGTAGTAATCATATCTAGCAGGGTGAATTTCTCTTGATTTGCCTGGCCCGATACGGACCTCGCTGTGTTTTTCGTGTTTTTGTTTTTTTCGCGGGCTCCTGGGCTTTCTAGTTTGTTACATAGTTAGACAGCAGTCACAAAGCGTCCTATGCGGCAGCATTTTGACCACGATGGCTCCCAAAACCGAAAAACAGTGAAAACAACAAATATACTTTATTTTAAATAGGCTAGCGCAAGCTCAGTCCTGACAATCCAAGATTCGGCGCTCGGTTAGGTCGGCAACAGCGAAAAAAAATTCTTGGTCCTCAAGGGGGGCTCGTTCGAACCCCTCGAACCCCCCCCCCCCCCCCCCCCTCCTACGGGCCTGTTACTTGATAGCATAATCTGGAAAGACAAGAACAAAACGTATATACTAATTAAAAGAACAAAAGAAAGGCAGAACATCCTTTAATAATCGTACAAAAATCAGTCATTGTTGGGGCCAGCGCCACGTAAGACGATAAAACCATCGCATGGGCCAGTGCCGCGTAGATCAACTACCATTGATTAGGCCAGCGCCACATAAATAAACAGCATACTGCTTTGGCCAGCGCCAACAACTGTGAATAATCATAGGCTAGTGGACACACCGTCCAATAAAATTGATCAGTAAATTTTAATCTAAAGGCAATAATATTTCCTGTGAAAAAAATTCCCGATATGAATAGTGTGAGCCACAAGATAACGACTATACTTGTGTGCAATTAAAGGCCAGAAATGAGCCGAAGGCCAAAGAGGTACAACGAGCGTACCAACGGCCTGCTGAGATTTCAGATAATGTAATACGCGTGGGATGTACCATAGATTTGCCTCATTGAAAAACGTGCCAAAACCTTCCTCGCAAAGTCCTCAAACCTTTCTATGGGGGTTTTTTGCGGACAAAATTTCGAACGTGAATACATCAATGTTTTGTCAAATAAATTATTGTTATGCGTAATAATACAAATTTGAAAATAACATAAATCAATTTCGTCCGGGATACATCAATTTTGAGTGACATACATCGATGTTGTGTAGCATGCATCGCTTTCCCGAATCATTCGTGCGTGACCGTATACAACTAAAGATGTTCGATAAAACTAAAAGATGTTCGATAAAACTAAAAGATGAGGAAGCGGAAATAGAAGTGACCGGAAGTTGGCTGGAAGAAGAGGCCAATATGGCGGAAACAAGAGAGGATTAGGGAGTTTAAAATTCTGCGTTGTCTGGAGAACGTGAACCACGACGGCTAATTTTTCAACTTTATATTCCGAATTTAACGCTGCGTTCCATGCACAATTTCGAGATAGTTTTGCCAGTGAGAAACAAACAAAATGACTTTAGAGTATAGCGAGATTCGAAGGTAAATATAAGTTTATTTTTTGATCGGCGTTGTCCTCGGCGTCGCTGTCGTGGTTTCTTAAACTCCCTAAAGTAAGATGCTCCCTAACCCCTAAACCCTGACTGACCGGAAGTCGGCTAGAAGGCCAATATGGTGGAAATGGAAGAGGATTAGGGGGACGGATTGGCTGCCCAATCGACGGTTTTTATTCCTTTGGTAGACTACTGAAATGGCGCGGAAGGACAAAGGAACACTGCGTCCTGCCACTCGGCTTAACTTTTTTAGTCGCCGTTTTGCGAGAAAACGAAATACGCCTCTCGAATGAAGTGGGGGAGATCTCAGATTGAGTTAAAGACGACCCTACGGTTCTTGAAATTTCTTCATTTGCCCTTCACTTTTAATTTGATTGTAATAAGTATCTCGATTTTTCTTTGCTTCACAGACTTGTTTCTGAAGGGCACGGTTATTGTTATTAGGAGGAATTTTAAACGGAGAGTAGCCGTTAGATTGTGCTTTAGCAAATTTTCTTGAGTTCATAGTTCTGTATGGTTTTCACTGTTAGGTGCTGGTCGCTTCGCAGAGTTCGACACCTTGTAGCCTGCATGGCAACCGTTCTAGTACGAACAGCTTTTTCAGCATTCTGACCGGGTGCAAATTGGAGCGAGAACCTCTGTGCTTACACAGTCGAACCTCCAGCTGCGACCTGCACCTCTCCTCAGCGACCAGTATTCCTAAATACCAAGAGTTCCCAAGTCAAATCACTATATTTGAAACTTCTTGTAACTGACAACCTCTCGTAAGCGGACACGACCACTTCCAGAGCTAAAAGTTTGAAATTTTCTTTTGTTTTTAACCCCTCGTAAGCGACCAATTGACCGATATTAGACAGGAACTAATGGATAATAAATTATAAGCGTTGTTACATTATGGTATTACTCTATAACACGAGAGACGGAAATTTCTCGATGGGAAGTACTTTATTTTTTCTCGAAATTGATTTCTTATATGAATAAACATTTAAAATATGGGTAAGTCTCTGCACTTATCATATGCTAATCGGGCAACATTGTCAAGAACCGTAGGAGTCGTTCATAAGAAGGGCGTTTAAATCTGAGATCTCCCCCCCTTCATCTGAGAGGGCGACTAAAAAAGTTAAGCCTGTGGCAGAACGCAGTGTTCCTTTGTCCTTCCGCGCCATTTCAGTAGTCTACCAAAGGAATAAAAACCCCCTAATCCTCTTCCATTTCCACCATATTGGCCTTCTAGCCGACTTCCGGCCAGTCAGGGTTTAGGGGTTAGGGAGCATCTTACTTTAGGGAGTTTAAGAAACCACGACAGCGACGCCGAGGACAACGCCGATCAAAAAATAAACTTATATTTTACCTTCGAATCTCGCTATACTCTAAAGTCATTTTGTTTGTTTTCACTGGCAAAACTATCTCGAAATTGTGCATGGAACGCAGCGTTAAATTCGGAATATAAAGTTGAAAAATTAGCCGTCGTGGTTCACGTTCTCCAGACAACGCAGAATTTTAAACTCCCTAATCCTCTCTTGTTTCCGCCATATTGGCCTCTTCTTCCAGCCAACTTCCGGTCACTTCTATTTCCGCTTCCTCATCTTTTAGTTTTATCGAACATCTTTTAGTTTTATCGAACATCTTTTAGTTGTATACGGTCACGCACGAATGATTCGGGAAAGCGATGCATGCTACACAACATCGATGTATGTCACTCAAAATTGATGTATCCCGGACGAAATTGATTTATGTTATTTTCAAATTTGTATTATTACGCATAACAATAATTTATTTGACAAAACATTGATGTATTCACGTTAGAAATTTTGTCCGCAAAAAACCCCCATACCTTTCTGGTGAAGAAGTTCTTCCTACAACCGCCGCGAAAACATGAAGATCGGAGCGCTTTCAAGTAAGCTTAAGTTTTGACAACAGATCGCAAATTTAAAGCAGCTTTTCGGACTTTAGAAACAAAAAATGGCAAAATACATTATTACTTCGAAGTCGAATTCAAGTTTTGGAACGATTGCTAAAGCCACGGGCGTTAAAATGACTGCTAAAGTGGTCGGGAAAACTCAAGCTTTTGCTTTAGCGTGAAGAATAATTTGATTTTGAATCAACATGCGGTCATGCAGGAAAATAACATTAACATGACTTTATTTAACCTCGAAAGCACGTCTACGAAATTTTGATCATTTTGTTGCTTTTAAACAGGTTTCTTAGCCTCAGCGTGAATGAAATTTATTGTTATTGAGCATCCTTTCGCATTTCTTTCATTTCGTTCTCTGTATTTGGGAATTTTAGGTTTAAAAGAGAACAGTATCTCGCACGCTGGATTTCTGCATATTTAATTTACGGCGACCACCAGCGCGGTTTGTTTGTGAATTAAGTTTATTCGCTTCGTTCGAATGTTTTTTGGAGTGCTATTCAGCTACTACAGAACTGCCAAGAAAAGAACTAGATGGCCACTAACTTAACATAGTTGAATTACGACTGATCTCAAAATAATTGGCTTGTTTTTGTCGTCTTTTTAAATTTACAACTTTCATCTTTCTTTCCCAGCGCCGTGATATTTCGTCACGCGGCGAAGAAATTAATTGATTTCTTGTTTCCAGATTGCTTTCGCTCGCCATGAAATATTCCAAAAAACGCCAGGGAATTAGGGGTGGCTCGCAGGCAATTTCATGCAGGCATCAATGGGTTTATTTTCTTAACGTTTTGCACTGGATGGTTTTCGATTTATTTTTTATTGCGTGACAATGAACACGATCTGAAAGTTGCAATGAGTTCAACGCGTTGTTGAACGTTGCCAACGCATTATATTTTTATTTAAACAATTAGATTATGAGCTCGAGATTTCTATGAAGTGATAGTTGATGAGGCCGAAGGCCGAATCAACTATCGCCTCATAGAAATCGAGAGCGAATAATCTAATTGTTTTAGTAGAATTCTTACTAAGATTTACTTTAAATAACGGTTTCCAATTATTTCTCGACGTGTTACTAAACTTTGTGCCTTAAAAATATCGCTCGGATTGATTCGGCATTTAAAATTTAAGTTGTATACGGGCGCGCATCATTTTTTTTTCAATAGTTGCAACTTTTCTAAAGTTAAGAAACCGTAAATGTCCTTCGTTAAGTCTTCTCAGAAATTTAATTATCCATTTTCAGCAAAATTTTCCTCCAAAACTTTGGCAAAACGATAAAACGTCGCCATTTCGTAGACTAGTTCCAGCTACTGCACACTAATGGCTGATAGTGTGCAATGGCTCAGCCAATCAGATTACAGCATTTGCATTAGTGTACTAGTAGAATTCTACTAAATCTTCAGTAGACGTTTTGTTGTGTAGTATCGCTGAGTATTTTTACGAGTTGTGCCGTATTTTGGCGAGCCCGTAGGGCGAGTCAAAATACAAACAACGAGTAAAACTTTTCAGCGATACTACACAACAAAACATCTATTAAGAGATTTATTATCCAACACGCCAAATTGGCAGAATTGGTATGTTCGTGCGAGCGAATTTCGTGGATATTTATTTACAGGGAATGCGTGACAGAAGTATGCGAAGTGGAACGGAGTTGGCGCGGGAAATCCAGCCAGCTGATTAGTCAACGGCAGGAAACCTGTCTAACCGTTCCTCTGGAGTACAAATACCGCGTGATATTTGTACTCGTTTTGGGCGTTATGCACTTGTCACTGGAAACTCCCACCCCGGGGAGACGTGGGGCATACGTGGGGATTTGTAAGTGCTTAGATGACTTACCAGCCCCCAGGGGGTGGGGGAATAGTTCACTTTAGACATTGTTTATTTTAGACGGGGACTAGACTCTAGTCCGAAGCACATGGTCGATTGTTTAAAATGGGGGATGCTGAAGGTGAGTTAAGGTGATTCCTAAGAAATAAAAGTTGCCGATGAATAAATGTTCTGTACCAAGCACTGTTTCGAAACGGCATGGACGTAAAGTGTTCGTAGAGTCGTTGTTTTCGCGGTCATAATTTGCGTCACAGAGCAACAGTTTTGTGCAATCTTTCACCTATATCTTTTTTTCCTTCCATTAAAATTTTTTTAGCTTTTTTTTTTAAAGTAAGGAGGATAATACGTACACTATTATTATGCATTAAAACAATATAGGTTACCACGCCCGTTAAAAAGAAAACGAGCATTTATTTCGCTATCGAACTTAGCTTGAGGAAAATTTCTTTCGTTATGTAAGTGCACACGCTCATTTGCGCGCGCTAATGACGCAAAAATTGTGCGCAGTAGGGATGCGTAATGCAATACTGAGGAACCACCTTAACCTATTTTCTTTGCCATTTGAATGCACTTGTGTTGTCCTTTATGCAGAATTTTGTCACAGTGTTTCCAAAGTGTGTTTCAGACAAGTACATGTAGGGCTTAGTATATTTCGCTATTAAATGTTAACCAATCTTTGAAAAATCCAAACCTTTCGTTGGGGCTTAAACTAGAAATTCTCCCCTTAAGGTGGGGCTTTTTCTTCCTTTTGTTCCTTCAGCTGTCTAATGCCCCACGTTTCCCCGGGGTGGGGGTTTCCAGTGACAAGTGCATTATTTGTACTCTGCGAAGTGCAGTTGGATAATAAGGAAACATATTGCCAACGAATTCCAAAATAATAACAGCGCGTTGGATATCGTTTCCAACGGGGGTTGAAAAACGTTCAATGCATTTTTGACTTATCTCTTTATATGCCGGGTTTTTGCAAATAGGGTCACATACAGACTAACGCATTCCACGGAAACGGCTATAAGACGTCTTGCTCTTAAGAAATCTTGCCAGCCTTAATTTGCTTTTGACCACCTTTGGTAAGAATTTCAATTAAGTGGCTGATTATTGCCAAAAAAAATGGCATTTTAGAATATCCCGTTTGTTTTATGTACCGGTCAATTCCAAAACCGCCCATGCCCCCCGGGCAAACCCCGGGGCATTTGACTTTTTAAAAAAATTTTGGTCAAATTCCCCGGTATGTTGCCAGTTAAGACGGTCAAATGCCCCACCCATTAGAGCTTCAAAGAGGGTCAAATCCCCCCACCCTCCAGGCATGTGAAAGCAACTGTGGACACAAGTTCTGCAAAATTTTCAGCTACTACGAATTTCTTGTTCAGCTTGTCTTCGTTCCACACTTAAAACAAAGGCATATTCCACGATATAACTTTATAAAACGACAAGAACAGAAAAACCCACGTGGAATCGACAAGAAGCAATGACCCGCGAATGCGGCTCACGTGCCGAATCAAAGAATTGGGAAGTCCTTTTGTTTCCGACCGCTGACAGACGTTTCGACACGTCAAGTCAAATGCCCCACCGGGCGGGCCTCATTTTGAGTCAAATTCCCCACTGTATGGAGCTTAACGAGAGTCAAATGCCCGGGTATTGCCCGGGGGGGGGGGGATGGGCGGTTTTGGAATTGACTGGTACATTAGAACGTGTTTTTTGTTTATTCTGACGCCAGTGCTACCGGAGGTGGAGCAATTATTGACTTTAACAACGATTTTGTGTGCCACAAAATGTGGTCGGAGAACGAGAGAGGTCAAAGTTCAACGTGGAGGGAGTTGTCTGTTATTGAGTTTTCATTGCAATCATTTGCCTCAGTGTTGGAAAGGATCACACGTTAAGTGGTTTACTGATAGCTAAGTAGCTGCTAAGATCGTTGAAGTGGGCAGCATGAAATTAGGTTTGCACAAAATGCCCGAAGGATTTTTGATATTTATATCCGATCGGGAATTCATTTAGAAGTACAGTGGATCCCTCGCACTTCGAATCAGCAAGCTGATCATATAAGTCGTTTAATTAATACTGATGATTGGCAAATTACTGATGAATTTTTTCTTTTCTTGATGGCTGTGTTCCAGCATCCGTAGACTGACTGGGCTGGACAGTCGTCGTGGTGTAGATTGTGCCATGACTTCCAAAACATACGCGACATACTCGAAGGATTCATAAAAATGCTCGTATGCCTCAGACCTCTCTGCTAATCTGGTAGTAATCATATCTAACAGGGTGAATTTCTCTTGATTTGCCTGGCCCGATACGGACCTCGCTGTGTTTTTCGTGTTTTTGTTTTTTTCGCGGGCTCCTGGGCTTTCTAGTTTGTTACATAGTTAGACAGCAGTCACAAAGCGTCCTATGCGGCAGCATTTTGACCACGATGGCTCCCAAAACCGAAAACAGTGAAAACAACAAATATACTTTATTTTAAATAGGCTAGCGCAAGCTCAGTCCTGACAATCCAAGATTCGGCGCTCGGTTAGGTCGGCAACAGCGAAAAAAAATTCTTGGTCCTCAAGGGGGGCTCGTTCGAACCCCTCGAACCCCCCCCCCCCCCCCCCCCTCCTACGGGCCTGTTACTTGATAGCATAATCTGGAAAGACAAGAACAAAACGTATATACTAATTAAAAGAACAAAAGAAAGGCAGAACATCCTTTAATAATCGTACAAAAATCAGTCATTGTTGGGGCCAGCGCCACGTAAGACGATAAACCATCGCATGGGCCAGTGCCGCGTAGATCAACTACCATTGATTAGGCCAGCGCCACATAAATAAACAGCATACTGCTTTGGCCAGCGCCAACAACTGTGAATAATCATAGGCTAGTGGACACACCGTCCAATAAATTGATCAGTAAATTTTAATCTAAAGGCAATAATATTTCCTGTGAAAAAAATTCCCGATATGAATAGTGTGAGCCACAAGATAACGACTATACTTGTGTGCAATTAAAGGCCAGAAATGAGCCGAAGGCCAAAGAGGTACAACGAGCGTACCAACGGCCTGCTGAGATTTCAGATAATGTAATACGCGTGGGATGATACCAACAGGCGGGACTACTAAGCAATTTTCTCCTCGAAGAGACTGAAAGAAAAAAATCAACACCCGAGGAATTGGGGTTTCCAAAACCTCGAGAAATACTTGGGGAGCTTATAATTATAATAATCTGCAAAGCAATCTACACTATACGGGCCCCACAGGCCATCAAGAAAAAGAAAAAATTCATCAGTAATTTGCCAATCATCAGTATTAATTAAACGACTTATATGATCAGCTTGCTGATTCGAAGTGCGAGGGATCCACTGTACTTCTAAATGAATTCCCGATCGGATATAAATATCAAAAATCCTTCGGGCATTTTGTGCAAACCTAATTTCATGCTGCCCACTTCAACGATCTTAGCAGCTACTTAGCTATCAGTAAACCACTTAACGTGTGATCCTTTCCAACACTGAGGCAAATGATTGCAATGAAAACTCAATAACAGACAACTCCCTCCACGTTGAACTTTGACCTCTCTCGTTCTCCGACCACATTTTGTGGCACACAAAATCGTTGTTAAAGTCAATAATTGCTCCACCTCCGGTAGCACTGGCGTCAGAATAAACAAAAAACACGTTCTAATGTACCAGTCAATTCCAAAACCGCCCATCCCCCCCCCCCCGGGCAATACCCGGGCATTTGACTCTCGTTAAGCTCCATACAGTGGGGAATTTGACTCAAAATGAGGCCCGCCCGGTGGGGCATTTGACTTGACGTGTCGAAACGTCTGTCAGCGGTCGGAAACAAAAGGACTTCCCAATTCTTTGATTCGGCACGTGAGCCGCATTCGCGGGTCATTGCTTCTTGTCGATTCCACGTGGGTTTTTCTGTTCTTGTCGTTTTATAAAGTTATATCGTGGAATATGCCTTTGTTTTAAGTGTGGAACGAAGACAAGCTGAACAAGAAATTCGTAGTAGCTGAAAATTTTGCAGAACTTGTGTCCACAGTTGCTTTCACATGCCTGGAGGGTGGGGGGATTTGACCCTCTTTGAAGCTCTAATGGGTGGGGCATTTGACCGTCTTAACTGGCAACATACCGGGGAATTTGACCAAAATTTTTTTAAAAAGTCAAATGCCCCGGGGTTTGCCCGGGGGGCATGGGCGGTTTTGGAATTGACCGGTACATAAAACAAACGGGATATTCTAAAATGCCATTTTTTTTGGCAATAATCAGCCACTTAATTGAAATTCTTACCAAAGGTGGTCAAAAGCAAATTAAGGCTGGCAAGATTTCTTAAGAGCAAGACGTCTTATAGCCGTTTCCGTGGAATGCGTTAGTCTGTATGTGACCCTATTTGCAAAAACCCGGCATATAAAGAGATAAGTCAAAAATGCATTGAACGTTTTTCAACCCCCGTTGGAAACGATATCCAACGCGCTGTTATTATTTTGGAATTCGTTGGCAATATGTTTCCTTATTATCCAACTGCACTTCGCAGAGTACAAATAATGCACTTGTCACTGGAAACCCCCACCCCGGGGAAACGTGGGGCATTAGACAGCTGAAGGAACAAAAGGAAGAAAAAGCCCCACCTTAAGGGGAGAATTTCTAGTTTAAGCCCCAACGAAAGGTTTGGATTTTTCAAAGATTGGTTAACATTTAATAGCGAAATATACTAAGCCCTACATGTACTTGTCTGAAACACACTTTGGAAACACTGTGACAAAATTCTGCATAAAGGACAACACAAGTGCATTCAAATGGCAAAGAAAATAGGTTAAGGTGGTTCCTCAGTATTGCATTACGCATCCCTACTGCGCACAATTTTTGCGTCATTAGCGCGCGCAAATGAGCGTGTGCACTTACATAACGAAAGAAATTTTCCTCAAGCTAAGTTCGATAGCGAAATAAATGCTCGTTTTCTTTTTAACGGGCGTGGTAACCTATATTGTTTTAATGCATAATAATAGTGTACGTATTATCCTCCTTACTTTAAAAAAAAAAGCTAAAAAAATTTTAATGGAAGGAAAAAAAGATATAGGTGAAAGATTGCACAAAACTGTTGCTCTGTGACGCAAATTATGACCGCGAAAACAACGACTCTACGAACACTTTACGTCCATGCCGTTTCGAAACAGTGCTTGGTACAGAACATTTATTCATCGGCAACTTTTATTTCTTAGGAATCACCTTAACTCACCTTCAGCATCCCCCATTTTAAACAATCGACCATGTGCTTCGGACTAGAGTCTAGTCCCCGTCTAAAATAAACAATGTCTAAAGTGAACTATTCCCCCACCCCCTGGGGGCTGGTAAGTCATCTAAGCACTTACAAATCCCCACGTATGCCCCACGTCTCCCCGGGGTGGGAGTTTCCAGTGACAAGTGCATAACGCCCAAAACGAGTACAAATATCACGCGGTATTTGTACTCCAGAGGAACGGTTAGACAGGTTTCCTGCCGTTGACTAATCAGCTGGCTGGATTTCCCGCGCCAACTCCGTTCCACTTCGCATACTTCTGTCACGCATTCCCTGTAAATAAATATCCACGAAATTCGCTCGCACGAACATACCAATTCTGCCAATTTGGCGTGTTGGATAATAAATCTCTTAATAGATGTTTTGTTGTGTAGTATCGCTGAAAAGTTTTACTCGTTGTTTGTATTTTGACTCGCCCTACGGGCTCGCCAAAATACGGCACAACTCGTAAAAATACTCAGCGATACTACACAACAAAACGTCTACTGAAGATTTAGTAGAATTCTACTAGTACACTAATGCAAATGCTGTAATCTGATTGGCTGAGCCATTGCACACTATCAGCCATTAGTGTGCAGTAGCTGGAACTAGTCTACGAAATGGCGACGTTTTATCGTTTTGCCAAAGTTTTGGAGGAAAATTTTGCTGAAAATGGATAATTAAATTTCTGAGAAGACTTAACGAAGGACATTTACGGTTTCTTAACTTTAGAAAAGTTGCAACTATTGAAAAAAAAATGATGCGCGCCCGTATACAACTTAAATTTTAAATGCCGAATCAATCCGAGCGATATTTTTAAGGCACAAAGTTTAGTAACACGTCGAGAAATAATTGGAAACCGTTATTTAAAGTAAATCTTAGTAAGAATTCTACTAAAACAATTAGATTATTCGCTCTCGATTTCTATGAGGCGATAGTTGATTCGGCCTTCGGCCTCATCAACTATCACTTCATAGAAATCTCGAGCTCATAATCTAATTGTTTAAATAAAAATATAATGCGTTGGCAACGTTCAACAACGCGTTGAACTCATTGCAACTTTCAGATCGTGTTCATTGTCACGCAATAAAAAATAAATCGAAAACCATCCAGTGCAAAACGTTAAGAAAATAAACCCATTGATGCCTGCATGAAATTGCCTGCGAGCCACCCCTAATTCCCTGGCGTTTTTTGGAATATTTCATGGCGAGCGAAAGCAATCTGGAAACAAGAAATCAATTAATTTCTTCGCCGCGTGACGAAATATCACGGCGCTGGGAAAGAAAGATGAAAGTTGTAAATTTAAAAAGACGACAAAAACAAGCCAATTATTTTGAGATCAGTCGTAATTCAACTATGTTAAGTTAGTGGCCATCTAGTTCTTTTCTTGGCAGTTCTGTAGTAGCTGAATAGCACTCCAAAAAACATTCGAACGAAGCGAATAAACTTAATTCACAAACAAACCGCGCTGGTGGTCGCCGTAAATTAAATATGCAGAAATCCAGCGTGCGAGATACTGTTCTCTTTTAAACCTAAAATTCCCAAATACAGAGAACGAAATGAAAGAAATGCGAAAGGATGCTCAATAACAATAAATTTCATTCACGCTGAGGCTAAGAAACCTGTTTAAAAGCAACAAAATGATCAAAATTTCGTAGACGTGCTTTCGAGGTTAAATAAAGTCATGTTAATGTTATTTTCCTGCATGACCGCATGTTGATTCAAAATCAAATTATTCTTCACGCTAAAGCAAAAGCTTGAGTTTTCCCGACCACTTTAGCAGTCATTTTAACGCCCGTGGCTTTAGCAATCGTTCCAAAACTTGAATTCGACTTCGAAGTAATAATGTATTTTGCCATTTTTTGTTTCTAAAGTCCGAAAAGCTGCTTTAAATTTGCGATCTGTTGTCAAAACTTAAGCTTACTTGAAAGCGCTCCGATCTTCATGTTTTCGCGGCGGTTGTAGGAAGAACTTCTTCACCAGAAAGGTATGGGGGTTTTTTGCGGACAAAATTTCTAACGTGAATACATCAATGTTTTGTCAAATAAATTATTGTTATGCGTAATAATACAAATTTGAAAATAACATAAATCAATTTCGTCCGGGATACATCAATTTTGAGTGACATACATCGATGTTGTGTAGCATGCATCGCTTTCCCGAATCATTCGTGCGTGACCGTATACAACTAAAAGATGTTCGATAAAACTAAAAGATGTTCGATAAAACTAAAAGATGAGGAAGCGGAAATAGAAGTGACCGGAAGTTGGCTGGAAGAAGAGGCCAATATGGCGGAAACAAGAGAGGATTAGGGAGTTTAAAATTCTGCGTTGTCTGGAGAACGTGAACCACGACGGCTAATTTTTCAACTTTATATTCCGAATTTAACGCTGCGTTCCATGCACAATTTCGAGATAGTTTTGCCAGTGAAAACAAACAAAATGACTTTAGAGTATAGCGAGATTCGAAGGTAAAATATAAGTTTATTTTTTGATCGGCGTTGTCCTCGGCGTCGCTGTCGTGGTTTCTTAAACTCCCTAAAGTAAGATGCTCCCTAACCCCTAAACCCTGACTGGCCGGAAGTCGGCTAGAAGGCCAATATGGTGGAAATGGAAGAGGATTAGGGGGTTTTTATTCCTTTGGTAGACTACTGAAATGGCGCGGAAGGACAAAGGAACACTGCGTTCTGCCACAGGCTTAACTTTTTTAGTCGCCCTCTCAGATGAAGGGGGGGAGATCTCAGATTTAAACGCCCTTCTTATGAACGACTCCTACGGTTCTTGACAATGTTGCCCGATTAGCATATGATAAGTGCAGAGACTTACCCATATTTTAAATGTTTATTCATATAAGAAATCAATTTCGAGAAAAAATAAAGTACTTCCCATCGAGAAATTTCCGTCTCTCGTGTTATAGAGTAATACCATAATGTAACAACGCTTATAATTTATTATCCATTAGTTCCTGTCTAATATCGGTCAATTGGTCGCTTACGAGGGGTTAAAAACAAAAGAAAATTTCAAACTTTTAGCTCTGGAAGTGGTCGTGTCCGCTTACGAGAGGTTGTCAGTTACAAGAAGTTTCAAATATAGTGATTTGACTTGGGAACTCTTGGTATTTAGGAATACTGGTCGCTGAGGAGAGGTGCAGGTCGCAGCTGGAGGTTCGACTGTGTAAGCACAGAGGTTCTCGCTCCAATTTGCACCCGGTCAGAATGCTGAAAAAGCTGTTCGTACTAGAACGGTTGCCATGCAGGCTACAAGGTGTCGAACTCTGCGAAGCGACCAGCACCTAACAGTGAAAACCATACAGAACTATGAACTCAAGAAAATTTGCTAAAGCACAATCTAACGGCTACTCTCCGTTTAAAATTCCTCCTAATAACAATAACCGTGCCCTTCAGAAACAAGTCTGTGAAGCAAAGAAAAATCGAGATACTTATTACAATCAAATTAAAAGTGAAGGGCAAATGAAGAAATTTCAAGAACCGTAGGGTCGTCTTTAACTCAATCTGAGATCTCCCCCACTTCATTCGAGAGGCGTATTTCGTTTTCTCGCAAAACGGCGACTAAAAAGTTAAGCCTGTGGCAGAACGCAGTGTTCCTTTGTCCTTCCGCGCCATTTCAGTAGTCTACCAAAGGAATAAAAAACCCCCTAATCCTCTTCCATTTCCACCATATTGGCCTTCTAGCCGACTTCCGGCCAGTCAGGGTTTAGGGGTTAGGGAGCATCTTACTTTAGGGAGTTTAAGAAACCACGACAGCGACGCCGAGGACAACGCCGATCAAAAAATAAACTTATATTTACCTTCGAATCTCGCTATACTCTAAAGTCATTTTGTTTGTTTCTCACTGGCAAAACTATCTCGAAATTGTGCATGGAACGCAGCGTTAAATTCGGAATATAAAGTTGAAAAATTAGCCGTCGTGGTTCACGTTCTCCAGACAACGCAGAATTTTAAACTCCCTAATCCTCTCTTGTTTCCGCCATATTGGCCTCTTCTTCCAGCCAACTTCCGGTCACTTCTATTTCCGCTTCCTCATCTTTTAGTTTTATCGAACATCTTTTAGTTTTATCGAACATCTTTTAGTTGTATACGGTCACGCACGAATGATTCGGGAAAGCGATGCATGCTACACAACATCGATGTATGTCACTCAAAATTGATGTATCCCGGACGAAATTGATTTATGTTATTTTCAAATTTGTATTATTACGCATAACAATAATTTATTTAACAAAACATTGATGTATTCACGTTCGAAATTTTGTCCGCAAAAAACCCCCATAGAAAGGTTTGAGGACTTTGCGAGGAAGGTTTTGGCACGTTTTTCAATGAGGCAAATCTATGGTACATCCCACGCGTATTACATTATCTGAAATCTCAGCAGGCCGTTGGTACGCTCGTTGTACCTCTTTGGCCTTCGGCTCATTTCTGGCCTTTAATTGCACACAAGTATAGTCGTTATCTTGTGGCTCACACTATTCATATCGGGAATTTTTTTCACAGGAAATATTATTGCCTTTAGATTAAAATTTACTGATCAATTTTATTGGACGGTGTGTCCACTAGCCTATGATTATTCACAGTTGTTGGCGCTGGCCAAAGCAGTATGCTGTTTATTTATGTGGCGCTGGCCTAATCAATGGTAGTTGATCTACGCGGCACTGGCCCATGCGATGGTTTTATCGTCTTACGTGGCGCTGGCCCCAACAATGACTGATTTTTGTACGATTATTAAAGGATGTTCTGCCTTTCTTTTGTTCTTTTAATTAGTATATACGTTTTGTTCTTGTCTTTCCAGATTATGCTATCAAGTAACAGGCCCGTAGGAGGGGGGGGGGGGGGGGGGGGTTCGAGGGGTTCGAACGAGCCCCCCTTGAGGACCAAGAATTTTTTTTTCGCTGTTGCCGACCTAACCGAGCGCCGAATCTTGGATTGTCAGGATTGAGCTTGCGCTAGCCTATTTAAAATAAAGTATATTTGTTTTTTCACTGTTATGTTTTCGGTTTTGGGAGCCATTGTGGTCAAAATGCTGCCGCATAGGACGCTTTGTGACTGCTGTCTAACTATATAACAAACTAGAAAGCCCAGGAGCCCGCGAAAAAAAAAAAACACGAAAAACACAGCGAGGTCCGTATCGGGCCAGGCAAATTAAGAGAAATTCACCCTGCTAGATATGATTACTACCAGATTAGCAGAGAGGTCTGAAGCATACGAGCATTTTTATGAATCCTTCGAGTATGTCGTGTATGTTTTGGAAGTCATGGCACTAATCTACACCACGACGACTGTCCAGCCCAGTTCTACGGATGCTGGAACACAGCCACTAAGAGGGATGCCTCTGGACTACTCCAAGCCATTACGAACTTTGAATTTATCGTGACTTTTGTCATTGGATACCTCTACCTGTCGCACATGAGTGCTCTAACAACGAATTTGCAACGGAAGAGCAATGACATTTTCAAGGCTTTCACGATGGTTTCGAGTGTGCTCAAGTCGTACCAGGACATGCGCGCCGATATGGACGAGATGTACGATGATGCGTATGAGAAGGCAATGGCAATGGCAGCTGAGGTGGGAGTGGCGCCAACAGCTCCCAGAGTTGCTGCAGGCAACGTCATCGCGCCAACGCTCCAGCTCCAACAGCAAAGGAGTATTATCGGATCAACGTGGCTGCTCCATTTCTTGATCAAATCATTTTGCAGCTAGGAGAGCGCTTCGATGCCGTCACCGTCCAAGCCTCAAGGCTGCTTGCTTTGGTTCCCTCTGTAATGAACGAGAATCAAACGAAGTCGCAAGAGTTACAAGGGGTCGTCGATATGTACAGGGACGATCTTCCATCTCCACAGCTCTTCCCGGCAGAATTTCGGCGGTGGAGAATCAAGTATGCAGAGGAGGAAGAGCTCCCGGACTCGTGTGCCACAGCCCTGAAGCAGTGCGACGAGGATGAATTTCCCAACATATTCACTCTGCTCAAAATACTATCCACTTTGCCCGTAACTAGCTGCAAGTGCGAAAGGTCCTTCAGCGCGATGCGAAGGTTAAACACCTATATGCGATGCACGATGAGTGAGAACAGATTAGCGTCACTTGCACTTATGCATATCCATTACGACATGCAAATAGACCTTGAGGAAGTGGTGGAGCTATTTGCTACCATGCATCCGCGAATGGTAGAGCTATCAAATTTGCTGTGACACGCCCTTGTTTGTGATACGGACTGTTAGTGTTATACCAATAATGCACTAGCTTTTTGTATAGTAGGGAATTAAGGGACTTACAATATTAGAGCGATCCAAACTGACGTTTGATTAAAAGCGCTTTCTCTTCCCTACCCCCACCCTACGCTGAACGTTTTTCGTCAGACAAATAGATGCGAACACCCCTTGAAATACCCCAGCTACTAGTCCAGTCCCTGAACTCTCCTTTCTTCCCGCCCCTTGTAGGGGCTGAACCCGCGCGGGCGAAAGAAGAGTCCAGGATAACTTGCATTCGCATGCTCAGAACGCCGCCATTTTACCCCCAAATCGGGGGAAAAACCATATTTGAAAGTACTTTCCAGATTTGGCTTGTGGCGCGATTTTCTGACTGATAATATAAGAGCAACAATTTCTGCATTCAGATTGATTAAAAACATGTCAATTAATCCCAAATCAGTGGAATTTCACCAGTGCCCCGCTAAACCACATTCGATTTGTTTTTTATCACAATATCAAAGATAACGAAAGAAATCTTTGCCAAGATTTGTTGACAATTGAAAACACCGACTCGGACTTGAAAGTGCACGCGCTGCATTATGCAAATGAGCTACTTGTACGCGTCATACTTTCCTTTCAAAAACTTTTGCAAAATCGCTCAACATACAGGAACAATACGAAAAAATGTTTGGGAAAAGAGTAATGATGCGTACTCGTTGTCGATAAGAGTACAGACCACGATAAACCATATTTCGATTTTTACATTTTTATGTTTTTTACGACAATACCAACGTCAAAGAAAATGTGTTCTTTCAGAGCGCGAGCTAAAAAAAGCATTGCGCGACACAATGACGCGAGCGGCGTGGTTGGGACCTAGTAATTTTTGATTGGTTCGTTCTGAGCATGCGCATGCAAGTTATCCTGGACTCTTCTTTTGCCCGCCCGGGCTCAGCCCCTATAGGGGGCGGGAAGAAAGGAGAGTTCAGGGACTGGACTACCCAGCTACGGGCCTGAGTAATTCCTGGAAAGGCTTTTAACAATTTTCTTCAATCAACGTTTATGAAGTTCTAGATGTTATGTTGAAGTCCAGGGCGGATTCAACTACTAAAGCTTACGTTCGTGTTATCAGAAAGTTCATGGACTGGTCTAAAAGTAGTTACCTTTTTCCTCTTAGTGTTGTCTCTCTATATTTGTTTGAAGTTTAGCAGTCTTGCGCTTCTAGTTTCTCAGTAATTTTAGTCCATGCGGCCCTTAAATAGTTACATTTTGTCCCTAGTTTGGATCGTAATCCTCTGGATAGTGAATTTTGTTGAAATATCATCGAATCTGCTAAACGCAGAAGTCACAGCCAGTTATGAAAAGAAGCCTATTTCCACAGAAATTATAAGGTGTATTTTAGATATTCATAACAAGAAAGATGCTAATTTAAAGAATCTTCGTATCGCTGCGTTATACTCTTTAGCTTTCGCAGGGTTTTTTTCGTTATGACAAATTGTGCAAGATCGTTCCTAAGCATATGAATTTCACAGCGATTATATAAGAATTCTTGTGGGAATTTTGTCTTTAATAGTGCATCCGGATTTAAGTACTGTCCTGTTGGTGTTTTACAACGTTATTAGCTTATCTGGTATTAACTTGAGTAGTCCTCTCCCTTTATTTAGACCCCTTGTTTTTCACCGTAGTACTATAACTAGCGTAGCTATACCCTGAGAAGCGAAAAGATTTCTTATACTACTTGTAGAGATATCTTAAGGTGGATGGAAACAGTTTCCAGTACTTTCCAAGACTTAGAGTTTGATGGGTCATTATAACCACTCTTTATCGGTTAATGCCACAATTATGTTATCAACAAACTGCCCAATCATTGGTGAGCAAGCAGCTGTGAAGTTTGTGGCACAATAGGTTACCATAGTAACAATAAGACCTGCTAAAAACACCCTTAATTTAGCTTTAAGCGCTTATAACTCAAAAACGAGCTCGGTGCAACTTTTTGCAAAGTTTAAAAAATTTCTGTGACGGGGGATTCAGAGCCACCTTAAATTTTCGAAAATTTAAGGTGGGCTGCTGAATCCCCCGTCGCAGAATTTTTTTAAACTTTGCAAAAAGTTGCACCGAGCTCGTTTTTGAGTTATAAGCGCTTAAAGCTAAAATTAAGGGTGTTTTTAGCAGGTCATATTGTTGCTATGGTAACCTATTGTTCCACAAAATTAACAGCAACTTGTTCCCCGATGATTGGGCAGTTTGTTGATACCATGATTGTGGCATTAACCGATAAAGAGTGGCTATAATGACTCATCAAACTCTAAGTCTGGAAAGTACTGGAAACTGTTTTCAGCCACCTTAAGGGATACATTAACTTAGCTGGGCTACAACCCTAATGATTATGGTCTTCATTGCCTGATTTCATACGTTGGGGGCCTGGGTACGAGTCCGTCTATTATGGGATTAACAACGCAAGATCCCTATATTCAGAAAGAGCACACCGAGCTTTACAAAATCTTTAAGTTTCGTGTTAATTGGGCCAATATTGAACAAGATACGGCCATTCAAAAACTTCAAAATTTGCAAAGAAATGTATGGATTTCCGGACAAGTGTCCGGCAATCCATACATTTCTTACTAAATTTTGAAGTTTTTGAACGGCTGTATCTTGTTTGATATTGGCACAATTAACACGAAACTTGAGGATTTTGTAAAGGTCGGTGGGCTCTTTCAGAATATATGGGTCTTGTCTTGTTAATCCCATAATAGACGGACTCATACCCAGACCCTCACGGTATGAAATTGGGCAATAGTTTAAGATCTGGTGGTTTTACAGCTGCTGTACGCAATAGTAGGAACTCGATTCCAGAAAGAATTCTTAAAATACATGGTAGGTGGAAATCTGAGTCTGCCAAGGATATGTATGTTGAAGAAAGCCTTGAAAACAGGTTGCATGTAACTAAGGGCGCGTTCGTTTGGGATCAATCCGGAATAAGAATAATTGTTATTCCGGAATTCTTATTCCGGAATATCCCAAACGAACGCGCCCTAAGTATTTAGGTTTGTAACGTATTATCGAGCGTATATTAGTTTCTTCATACAGTAGTAGCTAAAGAATTGTAAAAAAAACAAGAACAATAGCAACTTTGTAATTTCTCTTATAATGAACTGTTTTGGATCCTCTTGCGCATCCTACCACATTTCTCGTGTTATTTGTTTGTATTACGGGAATTTAAGGGTAAAATGATTTACGTTCGTTTGAGCGAAGCGAATTAGAACGTAAGAAGTGGATACGTATGGACGGGAGGCAAGAACGGGAACAAACTTTTGAGTTGTCAAAGGTAAACGGATATCTGTGGACGGGGCGTTCAAGAGAAAGAAGAGAGTATTATTCTCCTGTTAAAGGGACACAGTCAGCATTGGGACCGCGCTGACCTGGACACTAGTTTTTCTCACTTTGAAAAAAGTTCACCTCAACCTGAAATCAAAGTTCATGTGAAAATCTGCTTCAGTTTTTGCAGTGTTTTGCTTGATTTTCAATCGTTTACTGAAAATCCTGTTTTGGAGTGTCCTTTTGCTCATCCTACATATTTTGTAACGTTTTGTTAGTTTCACAAGAGTATGTATATTAGGTTGCATAATACTGCTGAGTATTTTAAGCGTGCTTGTAAGGTGTCTCAAGGGGCTAGTACACTATTTAAGGTTCGTCAAGTTATGCAAGGGCCATTCGAGGCATCTCTTTCAACCCTAGTTTTTATTGCCATGTCAGATACCGAAACAGCGAGCGTCCCTCACGCGTCTTTGGAAACTAGCAACGCGGGAGACTCTGCTCAACTGAGTGCTCCTTCCTCGGATACGTCCTTATCAAACGCTGAAACTTTGCGGTTATTTTCCCAGCTTTTGGACGCCAAATTTGATCAAAAGTTCGCCGCCTTCAAGCGCGATCTCGAGGACAAAGAAGCTACCACACAATCGCAGCTTAAGAAGCTGAAAATCGAATCGAAAGCTGCAAATTCCTTTACTTTCAAGGGAAACAAAGTACAGTACGAACTTAACATCTCTTTGCACGACTTACGGCGCCATTAAGAACATTTCGAAAGGAAACCTTTCGGCGGCGATTTCTGAACTTGAATCGGTGAAGACACTTATTACAAAACGAAACAAGCTTATTCGCTTTGCGGATAAGAGTCCCGCGGGCTGGTCAGCCGTCGAGGAGTACGAGTCAGATGAGTTAGCGGAGGATTCTGATGATGAAAGGAAGCTTCGTTCAGCAGAGAGACGGGCATTGGCCAAGATCCGCGAGAAGAAGCGTAGGACATCGTCTGCCCGACCTAGCTATACAAGTACCCGTCAGTCATCGAGTGAAGTTTCTTCTGTTGGGCCTTCCAATACTTTTCCTGTTAATCAGCAACTTTTTCGTGGGCAGTCCTTTCGCGAGCGTCGACCTCAACCTTCAGACAAGTGCTTCAGTTGCGATCAAAGAGGCCATTGGGCAAATTCAACTTCCTGCCCCAGCCGCCTTAGAGGAACCGTTGCAGTTCCTTCAAGCAGCAAGGCCGCAAACTGACGACAAGCACAAAGTTACATTACAGAGATTAGGCAAAGATGAGTATAATTTACTGAATTTAGTTACATGCTTAAATGACTTTGATCCAGTGGAACTTGACGAGAACTCTGTTGATGCGCCTGATTTATCTAGTGATGTAATAAGTCCCGAATATCAGGAAGGAGTTCCTATCGTTAAAGTTAAAGGTATTCTTAAACGCAATGTAGCTTTTTGGGAGCATATAGGCGCTTCTCGTTTCATTCGCGATACTATTGTATTTGGGTATAAGATCCCCTTTATTTACACTCCACCCCAAGCGAGATTTGGCAATAATCGATCTGCCATTCAGCATAGTGAATTTGTAGAACAAGCTATTTCTGATCTTCTTGTAGCGGGCTCAGTGGTTGAATCTGGGTGTGCCCCTACTGTGGTTAACCCCTTATCCGTTTCCATTCAGGCCAATGGTAAGAAAAGGCTCATATTAGACTTACGATTTCCAAATCAATTTGTTAGGAAATCCAAGATTAAATTCGAGGACGCGAAAACCATGCTTTATTCCTTTATCGATTGTTCTCAGAATTGGCTCTTTTCCTTCCATATCAAATCTGGTTATCATCACATTGACATTTTTCCCCCAGACCAAGAGTTTTTAGGCTTTTCCTGGTCTAAGGATGGGGTTACTCGATTTTATAAATTTACTGTTTTGCCGTTCGGCATTTCCACCGGGCCTTATATTTTTACAAAAGTTCTGAGGCCCCTTATACGTTATTGGCGTCTCCAGGCTATTAGAATTGTTGTTTATTTGGATGATGGCTTAGGTGTATGTCCAACATTTTCTTACTGTTATTCCCAGTCTATGGCTGTGAAATCAGACTTGTCCCGAGCGGGCTTTGTAGCTAATAGTGTTAAAAGCATATGGGTCCCAGTTCAGTCTCTCACATGGCTGGGCTATCAATGGGATTTAAAGCATAATTTGTTATTTATTCCTGTGGAAAAGATCGACAGGCTACTAGCGAGTATTGACATTGTGCTCCTTCAAAGTAGATTACCAGCCAGGCAACTGGCCTCTGTCACCGGAAGTATTATTTCTAATATGCTTGTTTTTGGCAACGTGTGTAAGCTGACGACCAAAAGCCTACACAGGCGGGCTCTCGATCGAAGGCGAGGGTGGGATTCCTGTGTCGAATTAGAGTTTTGGAAGAATAACGTTTCTAACTTGAATTCTAGGTCGTTTCTCAATACTGTTCGTAAGCCATCTCGCATTGTTTATTCAGATGCTAGCGCTACTGGCTGTGCTGCGTTTATCGCAATTGATGATACGCCTGTCTCGCATATTAACTGGGATTCATTACAAATGAACCAGAGCTCTACCTGGAGAGAACTTCACTGTGTCAGTTTTGCTCTGAAAAGTTTTGCTCGCCTTCTCTCAGGCTGCGATGTTAAGTGGTTTACTGACAACCAAGCAGTTCCTTCGATTGTTTATTCTGGTAGTATGAAGGAGCACTTGCATATCTTGGCGCTCGACATATTTCAGACCGCCAAAGATAATAAGATTGACATTGAAGTTGAGTGGATACCTCGTACTCAGAATGAGAGGGCAGATTATTTGAGTAAGCTTGTTGATTATGATGACTGGACAGTCAAAGATTGTTATTTTCATGCTGTTACCTCTGTTTGGGGCCCCTGCTCAGTAGACTGTTTTGCTAGCTACAAAAATCGCAAGGTTCCCAGGTTCTATTCCAAG
>JAHPZR010020209.1:60000-70000 GCA_019787425.1 Platygyra sinensis | reverse complement strand
TACAAAAGAACGAGTTTATTTTACAACTTTTCAGCTTGACGGGTGATGTCTTGTTGTAACTAGAAATACTGCATTTCCTTCCTTTTTGACTCGCTGCTCGGAAAGAAAACCGCAAAACTAGCTCCCAGCGGAAATTTCAGTCAATTCGAGCCGCAAAAAATTTGTTCCTGCAAATCTCAAAAATCGCTAAACCGCAAAATAAGTAATTGAAAGTCCCGCAAACATTTCATGTCACACGATATTCAAAAATTTGTAATTGTATCTTAAACATGTTATGGATATTATTCTTCGATTGACGGAATTTACAACTCGGTACTAAAATTCAGCTTTCCATATTACAGGAAGCTAAAAGATAAGGTTTCTGAAAGGTTTCTTTGAATTCTTCAGTTACAACGCCATCCGCTTTTGTTCAGAACAGGACGAAAAGAACATTTACATGTTAAAAATGTAGTGGATCACCCTATATAGAAAAGATCTCTATTCTAAACCTATGAAATTTCATAATTCAC
This sequence comes from Platygyra sinensis, assembly GCA_019787425.1. Classification (NCBI taxonomy): domain Eukaryota; kingdom Metazoa; phylum Cnidaria; class Anthozoa; order Scleractinia; family Merulinidae; genus Platygyra; species Platygyra sinensis. Next base: position 69,491 of record JAHPZR010020209.1, on the reverse strand, counting down.
GGTTGTCTCGTTATCACAATATCGCTCCATTATTGGCGAACTGACCCAAATGAACAAATTGAAATACGCCTACGATCACGAGAATTGACGGCTCAGTCAGAGATTAGGGCGTACTTGAATAATGCAAGCAAGTAAGAGGATCGAACTTGAGCTTCTGTACATTATGCTAGCATTTTTTCGAGCATTTTAGTAGGGAAAAAGCATTGAGCATTATTCGAGCATTTTAGTGGCATTTTCCCGGAAATTTCTATATTCCACCAGGAGCCATAATCAGGGACGAAGACCGTAAGTCTTGGGATGCGCGTGGACCCATGATATGGGACAATTTTTCTATTTTTAGAACAAATTGCGCCATCCTGACGTCATATATCCGCGCTGATCCACGCACGTGTCTTGGCCTCTCGCGTGGATGTTGTCACGTTGTGTGATGAAATTGTGAGAGTTGCGAGATCCTCTTGCCAATTTTTCACAGCAATGGCAGGGAATAAGGCAGAGAAGAAGAAGCAGAGCTCTTCTATGTACGTTTATGCTCTGATTTAATGGAAAAGGTGTGTTTTTCAAGGTCGAGAATTTCTTTAAGTTCGCGCTGTGAATGAATAAAATCCGCTCGCCGGCTAGTTGTACGCGTGAACTTTTGTGTTTGTTCTATAGAGTTCTGTAAGAACACTGTTTACTCCGGTATCGAGCTGTTAATTTGTGAGCTTGCCAAACAATGCTTAATCATAACCAAAACCTGTTTTTGATAGTTTCTTGTTGTTTCTGCTCGTTTGGCTAGTTTGCAAAAGTTTTTGTCTGACGCGTACGAGTAGTTCATTTGCATAGTGCAGCGCGTGCACTTTCAAGTCCGAGTCGGTGTTTTCAGATTGTCAACCAAATCGTGAAAAAGATTTGTTTCGTCGTCTTTTGTGCTGAGATACTACAACAATTTTCACTAACGTTCGCCAAAAGACTACTAACATCATGTGTGTTTCTTCTTTCTTTCGCTGCGAAAATGAAATAGACAAGGAGTTTTAACTCGAAATCTTTATTCGAGTTTTGATTACAAGCGTCATCATAACTTTTCTGATTATTTCTGCTGTTTTCACATATTTTCAGCTAAGCTTTTAATATGTTCTCAAAGATTAATCAACCTTAAACATTAGAGATATTATATGAGTTCGATATACGTTTCACACCAAAGTGCGAAGTCCAATTTGTCATGTTTTACTAGCTGTACAAAACACGCATCGGCGGGCGCTCTTACTCATCGACAACAGACAATTTATTGAATTTACACAAACAATTCTAAGCAGCATCTACGGACATAAACCTATTGTCACTTATTGGGCCTAAACGCTGCTATATCCAACTAGTTCTTTTTTTCTTCTGTGTTATGGAAAAGCTGTTAATCTTCTTCATATGTGAAATTTAGATTGGAGTAATGTGAAGTTGTCGTAAAAGGAGCAGCGTAACTCAACTTAGTCAGAGATAAAAAGCAGCGGGACATACCTAAATTAGGCACCGTCTTCACTCAGACTGGAGCAACTTACGGCGGAAATACTTAATCAAAATTCCAACAGCCATGAAGGCTATGGGCGGCCGTCACCACCAAAAATACAAGATTGTTAAACGGCACAGACCAAACATAAATGGTTTAGTGATGGTTTGCGAAATGGAATAAATGATTGAGAAATGATACTGTCTAAATACAAAGAGTTAGGTGTTCTTGTGTTAAACGGTCTACTGAAACAGTAAACGATTTAGACTATTTAGAAATGGTTCAGTCACAAATATCAAAATGGAACAAACTAATAAGAATCAGTTTATTTAAATGAGAATTCATCTGACCACGATACGTAGAATGATTAGGTCTGACAACAAACGGTCAAGTGTTCTGTTTCAAAATGGTGTTATTAATGGTGGGACGGTTGAAGTAATCGGCAAATCATTTAACTCACCAAGAAATGGTTCAACTCACTGACCAATGGTTTAGTGTAGTGTCAACTGATTTAATGCAGACACAAATAGTGCAGTACGAAGTCAAATCATTCGTGCAAACAGCAAATAGCTTAACTTGATGTTGAGCTGTTCAGTCATAGAAGGAATGGTCCAGTGTAATTTGAAATGATTGAATGAAATTAGAAATGATTTAGCGTGGCATGAAACGAAACAGCCTACTTTGCGCGCCGAACCGCAAAAAATACAACAGTGAAGTGGACAAGTCAAGACTGAAATGATTCAGTCAATGGGGGGTCTGACGTAACACCATCTTATTTGGCGCCAAAATAGCAGAGTGAATGACCCTGGTCACATCGACTTTTGTCGGCGACCTTGGCCAAGCGTGTTCCGGTCAACTTCGGTAAAATTGCTTCTTTTTATTTCATTTTGCAATGCATTTCTGTCCAGAAGATATGTCTTTCAGAGTGCCAGTGGGGATCTAGAAATTATGACAATATTTCTGAGATCAGATAGATATAAGCTTATGTTATTATGTTATTGGCCGGCTCAGGATCGGTCCGTACAGGGAAAAGCTGTGACCGAGGTCTTGAAAATGCTGCCCGAGGGCAGCATTGTCAAGACCTCGGTCACAGTTTTTTCCTATACGGACCGATCCTGAGCCGGCCAATAACGTCTTTATCTTTTTTTTTTCCTGCGGTAAATTGGCTTACAAGTGGGTTTGTTTACGCAACTTTGTCACTCAATTGGCTTACGCGCCGTTTACAAACCATTTACAAAAAATCTTACGAACAAGCGAGAAACTCAGATGCTAGACAAAAAAAGATGTATTAAAGAACAGATTTATTTCAAACTACTTTACGTTAGTTGCATTCAAGTCACCAGTTAAGTTCTCTAAAAGTGTTTTCTCGGTGTGAAATTTCGTACAAAGTTTGAAGTTGTGCTGCAATTTCTCTCAGTCGGCGCGTAAGCCAATTGAGTGACAAAGTTGCGTAAACAAACCCACTTGTAAGCCAATTTACCGCAGGAAAAAGAAAAAAAAAGACGTTATTGGCCGGCTCAGGATCGGTCCGTATAGGGAAAAGCTGTGACCGAGGTCTTGACAATGCTGCCCTCGGGTAGCATTTTCAAGACCTCGGTCACAGCTTTTCCCTGTATACGGACCGATCCTGAGCCGGCCAATAACATAAGCTTATATCTATCTGATCTCAGAAATATTGTCATAATTTCTAGACCCCCACTGGCACTCTGAAAGATATATCTTCTGGACAGAAAAGCATTTCAAAATGAAATAAAAAGAAGCAATTTCCGAAGTTGACTGGAACACGCTTGGCCAAGGTCGCCGTCAAAAGTCGATGTGACCAGGGTCATTCACTCTGCTATTTTGGCGCCAAATAAGATGGTGTTACGTCAGACCCCCCATTGACTGAATCATTTCAGTCTTGACTTGTCCACTTCACTGTTGTATTTTTTGCGGTTCAGCGCGCAAAGTAGGCTGTTTCGTTTCATGCCACGCTAAATCATTTCTAATTTCATTCAATCATTTCAAATTACACTGGACCATTCCTTCTATGACTGAACAGCTCAACATCAAGTTAAGCTATTTGCTGTTTGCACGAATGATTTGACTTCGTACTGAACTATTTGTGTCTGCATTAAATCAGTTGACACTACACTAAACCATTGGTCAGTGAGTTGAACCATTTCTTGGTGGGTTAAATGATTTGCCGATTACTTCAACCGTCCCACCATTAATAACACCATTTTGAAACAGAGCACTTGACCGTTTGTTGTCAGACCTAATCATTCTACGTATCGTGGTCAGATGAATTCTCATTTAAATAAACTGATTCTTATTAGTTTGTTCCATTTTGATATTTGTGACTGAACCATTTCTAAATAGTCTAAATCGTTTACTGTTTCAGTAGACCGTTTAACACAAGAACACCTAACTCTTTGTATTTAGACAGTATCATTTCTAAATCTTTTATTCCATTTCGCAAACAATCACTAAACCATTTATGTTTGGTCTGTGCCGTTTAACAATCTTGTATTTTTGGTGGTGACGGCCGCCCATAGAAGGCGTTGAGTGATGGGCCAAAAGGATCCAAAAGCATAAACGATTTCGGGAATTTCGGACGCCATTTCCCCTGCGCGACATCCGCGAAAATCCTCGCAGCAATGTACGCGCGTGTGCCGCAGGCGATGGCGCAATTTGTTCTAAAAATAGAAAAATTGTCCCATATCATGGCGCAAACCCCAATACTAGAAATGGCGCGCGCTTACGGTCTCCGTCCCTGATTATGGCTCCTGATTCCACAGAATAAAGAAATAAAAATAATTTTTTACGAAAAATGAAGACTAAACTTAACCTCTACACTTAAGTATCACCGAAAGGGGAAAAAGGATTAAGAGAACAACAGATCATTTATAGAATTATCTCCTGGTGTATTAAAACTTTAACATACGTTGTTGTTATCTTGTTATAAGTATACTTTTTGTTAAACTGTTAATTGTGTTGCCGGAGACGTTAAATTTTACTTTTCTGAAAATTCAAACCCCCAACGGTATGAGCATTGACCGAGCATTTTAGTGACATTTTTGGGGGAAACCGAGCATTTTAGTGGAAAAAATGGAGAATTGGGGTGGAGCAATTTAGTGGGGAATTAAAAGCATAATGTACAAAAGCCTAATCGAACTCTTAGAAACATTTTCGGCGCTAATTAACGAAATCTGTTACTAGAGAAGCCGTCCTCACGAATTCCCTTAACATGAAGACGTGCGAAGTTAAATGACATGTTCTGCCCGAAACGTTCTTTTAAGAAGTGTTTTGATAACACCCCCAAGAGACTATGAGGGTGAGAGTACCCATCCCCCATACATGGGCCTCTTCCAATGATAATCTTTTTCAATCTAATTTTAGCGCGTGGTCAAGCCGCGAGGCTATTTTAGGAAAGAAACCTGATTGGCCAATTTAAATGACGCAATAAGATTGAGGTTTAGCTTGTCAGCAGCTAGAGCGCCTATAAATGTGAACCAGTCATGCAGAGAAATGACCCAAGGGAATGACAAGACTGATTCCCGAAGGAAAAATCAGGATAAACACATAGAAGATAATTTTCCTGCCCAGAACTTTCAAATGCTTTCCAATAGGTCTCTTTCAGGGTCTCTCTCGATCCTAACAATGTTTTAGTTCCACAGAAGCTCTTTTCTCGTCGCGGACATCCAAACTCTGGTAAATATTACACCACAATTTCGAAATAAAATATGCAAACATTTGCACCGGGATTTTTGGACCGAAAGTTCTAACAGAAAGAAAACAAGTATTCAGCTGGTCTGCGCTTTGAATAACCTTTCGAAAGAGATGTTTTTCGATTTAATCCGTTCAGTACTTTTCGAGAAACGACTTTCGTGCGTGGTTATAGCACAGGTAGCCCAAGCTCTCTGGTTACCGTCAACATGACATTGCGTAATGGCATTATAACAGTTTGTATGGGAAATACATCGATCCTACGGAAAAGTTCAGGCGTTTGGAGGCGTTTTAGAGCGATTCTAGCGAGATTTAGCTTCTCTGTATTAAGCTAAATCTCGCTAGAATCGCTCTAAAACGCCTCCAAACGCCATGGAAACAGAAGTTATACACACAACAAGAAAAGGTAAGCCGATTTTATTATTTTTTCCCCTTATTTTTGAACTATTCCGTAGGATCAATGTATTTCCCATACAAACTCTTATAATAACGCCATTACGCAATGTCATGTTGACGGTAACCAGAGAGCTTGGGCTACCTGTGGTTAAAGAAGTACAGTTTAAAGTTAGAAGCCACGGTATGGCGCCTCTTGGGAATATAGTCATGCAGAGAAATCACAACACTTATCATGTGTTTCCGAAGGAAACTTTGGTTAAACCAACTGTGGTTAAACACATAGAAGATAATTTTCTGCCTAGCGCTTTGAAAAAACCTCTCTTGATCCAAACGTTGCAGTAAGTCCGGAGAAGCACCTTTTCTCGACGTGGTCACGCAAACCTGGTAAATATTACACAGCACTTCCGAAATTAAATATACAAAGATTTTAGCCCGTTCCAGGCTCTCTGTCAGTGGAGGATTAAAAAAGCGGGCTGGCGACGAGTGGGGTCTGGTAGGGAAAAAGGAGAGGTCAGGAGAGCCTGTAAGCATTGTTTTAAGAACCTTATTCCGGTATACCAGCTCCTGGTATACCCCCTGATTGGTTACTTTTGACAGTTTATATCAACACCTTGTCTGTTTGTCTGAAGCGAAGTGACGCTTAACATGGCGAGCGTTATACACGCGCGTGATTTCGAGGAGTCCCTCTCCTTTTCTCTCCCGGATCCCGCTCGCCGCTGATCCCGCTTGCCGGCCGCTCCCTTTTTCGATCGTCCTCACTGGCACAGGCTACAAAGATTTGCACCGGGTTTTTTCGTAGCGAAAGTTCTAACAAACGCGAAACAAATACTTAGCTGTCTCACGCTTTAAAATACCTTTTGAAAGAAATGCTTTTCGGTTAAATCCTTTCAGCACTTTCCGATAAACGACTTTCAAACAAGTTAGAAATTCAAGTCACCTTGGCACTTTGTGTTCATTATTCATGTTGGGGAATGACACGACTTCTATTTTACGGCTTCTGATAAGCACGTATAATTTTCCTGCCCAGCTCTGAATATCTTTTCCAATGCTAACAGTGCGGCAGTTCAAAACAAACTGACATTTTTTCTATTCGCCCGCTAAATTTTCAATTTGTTATTTTATAGATGGACACAACCTGATGACCGTTGGCCGTTGCGTCATCATGGGACCTAGACTAAAAATAACTTTGACAGTGTGATGCGAAGCTTAAAATAGGTTGAAAAAGATTATCATAGGGCACGGGGATGGGTTCTCTCACCTTCATAGTCTCTTGCACCCCCAAGATCTTCATCCAAAGTTTCCTGTACCTGAAAACGTTTCGCGCCACATGGGGGGCTTTTTGAATCTCAAAATTCTGAGATAATTGTAGCGTTCAGAAAGCTCTCCAGACGCAAGCTTCAAAACAAGTTGCAGCGATTCTTCTGAATGTTGAAGGATAGCCTTTTCCATTCTCTTTGACAGAAAATCTGATATGCTTGGTACTGTTTTCATTTCGTGCACGGCTTGATTCCAGAAGTGTAAGTTACGGACTTGAAAACTAAGTTGTACGTACTTAATTGCAACTGCTTGCCAGTCACAGCTTAACGTTGTATCATGATCAGTTAATGCAAAATTCATTTTTTCTAAAAAGCGTGGGACTTTCCCATTGATCAGCATAGACGATTTCATTTCGTCTGAGCTTTCCAGAATCGAATCGAAACCATTTTTGTAATTGCGATATATCCGGGGGAGAGCAGTTTCTAGATCTTGCTTATACAAGTGGGAAAAAATGGCAATTTTAACCGCTGGTAGTTTGTAGATTTCTTGTGAATCTTTCCAGGGCGTTTCTGCTTGGGGTCTCGTTGCGACAAACAGAAGGTCCTTCAATCGTTCGATTTCTTGGTCTAGAAAATTGACGACGAAATTTCGAATGTAAAGAAATAAGAACTTTAGGGCCTGTTGCTCGTCAAAGAGGTCCACCACAAGTTTAAGATGAGGGAAGCTTGTCTTTATGTCAGCTGGACAACCTTCCATAAGTGTGGAACATTTGTCCACCTTTTTTTGGTAATCGATTTGAACTCTATCAAGTTCTTCAGATGTTTTAAAAATGTTAACATTTCTGGCTTCATATTTTCGGCATTCTTCACGTCCACAGCCTTCTTGGAGAGTGAGTACTTCATGCTCAGTTAGTTCAAGAGATAGCGAACCAGGATTAATTCCGAAAAATACATTGAAGATCAGAAAGTATTCCGTTTCCATCGGGGATATTGCAGAGTTCCACCATAACTCTTAATCACTTCAACGACTCTGCACCATGGACTGTGCCAGTCACAAGTGTCTCCCCCAATAAACTTTGCCAAGTACATTGGAGTAATTCCATCTTTGTTCGTACAGTTTACATCTATACCAACAACGTCTTTACTGGAAAGCAAATCTGCGATGAATTGCCACATTCCCCGGGATGCAGCAACGTGGTAAAGGGTTAAATCTGAGCGACTTTTGTTACAGCCTACATGTAAGGTCCCATTTCGAAGAATGTGGTCTAAAATAGCAGACGCTGAAAGCGAGGCAAGTTCGATTTCTAGAGATGTCAGTACACCAGGTCTACCAAGATTCAAGAAAGGTCTGTACTTCACAGCATATAATACTGAAAGCCAAAACGCAGAAAAGCCATCTGTAGATTCTAAAAGAGGGTTAGCTCCCCAAGAAAGATATTTATGAATTGCGACCAAATTTGCACCCTGAGCTGCTCTGTGGAGGGCGTTGTAGCCCTCTGCATCAAAGCATTCATCAACAACGTTACTGCTACTAGGATGTGACAAAATCGCTGAGGTCAATGGGCCATCACCTGCTTTTCTAGTTTCGACGTTCCCTTTGTTATTTTCCTCGTCGTATCTATCCAGGAAATAGTCAAATATCAAGTCTTTTGCTTGCAAATAATTACGCCAGTTCTCACTTTCCAATAAAAACTCTGAAAGGTAGTGGAGGTAGTGTAGTTTGTGATATGAGGCTAAGTGCAAGACGGAATTTTCAAAGGGGTCTCCACACGTGATCTTCACCTCTACATTATGTTTCACTAGAACTTTGGACATGTGACGGCCACCGGTGCGTAAATAAACCAGAAGAGGAGTCAATCCTGATGCGTTTCGACAGTTTACGTCAACACCCTTTTGTAATACAGAGTTTGCTGCATGAACTAAGTTTAGACCAACTAAGTCCAGCAGGTCCGAGCAGTTAAATTTTTTAAACTTGGCACGTCCTCTCGATAAAACGCTCGATAAAATCTTTGGATTTAAACCCAGCGATTCATATCCCTTGGTTAAAACTACATCGTGGCTCTTTACAAGTTCCGAGATAATGACGTCGTGAGCAAACATAAAAGGAGTCAGTGATAGTACCAAAAAGCTACCGCTGGTTTTAAAGCTTCCGGTCAAAAAAAAAGAGGCATTGGTTGTCCCTATTAATTTATCAAAAGCAGTCTGATTCCTCGTGTCTTTCATCTCAAAAATGTTCGCTGTCCTAGCTCTTTCGGATTTGGCAAAGCTCTCGATTAGCTTTACTAACGCGTTTAACCAAGGATACTCGCTCAAGGTCGTCTGCTGTTGGGAATTGCCTCTTTCATTCGCTATCCAACCCTTTGGATTGCTCACATACAAATCAACAAAATACTCTAGACCAATATAGGAAACGTCTTTGACAACATAGTGAAATGCAGTCATCCCTTCGCTATCAGTAGCAACGATATCACAGCCCAGGTTACTCAAAGAACGGTAAACGTTCTTTGCAAAACATGCTGCCGCGCTGTGAAGGGGTGTCGAACCATTCAGACTTCGTGCATTGATGTTGGCTCCACTGCGGACCAGACGGGCCACGAGAGATGGCAGGTCTTGACAGGAGGCGACGTGAAGAGGGGTCGAACCATTGCAGTCCA
>JAHPZR010020209.1:50000-55000 GCA_019787425.1 Platygyra sinensis | reverse complement strand
GACTTTCAAGTCGATCTTAGCCAGAGACCACGTCCTTTTGTCTCAAGACGAATGTTTAAAAAAAATCAAATTATACGCCGTGAAAAGTCGATTGACGTTTGATTATCATGTAAAACACTTTTTTTATTGTCACGCCATGTTTCTCCCAGTTTTCAAAATGGGCGGAATTAATTCATATGGGAGTAGTATCCAAATTTTATCCGTTACCCTTGGGTAATTCATAAATAAATTAAATCAGAAACGGTAGTAAATATCCACCACTATTCACCTCCACTTCGGTGAATAGTTGTTAATTATCCAGAGGCTGCACAAACTCAACATCTGACTATTGATTCAATACACAAACGCGTTTAATAGACTTTGTATGGGAAATTCCCTTTTAATGGTCCTAAATGTACTAAAAGCAAGCATAAAAATAAACTTCCATACATTTTGGGCGCAAATTGCGCCAATTTTTGATGGGTTTGTAGTTTTATTTCCTTTGTCCAATTTGGTGTTGTTGTTGTCGCTTTTGTTTTTGTTTTCGATTTCCTTAGGTTTCGTTCCCCTCTTAACTGATTCACAAGACAAAACAAGGACGGTGCCCCTAAGCGACATCGTCCCACAAATCGCTTTAATTTCGCTTCACAAAGTACAGAATCGTAGTCCGTTGAGTGTGACTGCGAGTAAAAACGCTCGGGTGAATCGAATATTTTTTCCTCGAGGTTTTCTCACGCGTCACACACGACAGACTAGCGGCTACTCGTGGTCTAAACCGCCATAAAAACACAGCTGCCATATAAAGGCCAGATTAATTAACCTTCGCATCATCTCATTACGACAGCCGTACTGCGTGAAGTATTTCAAATGCTATTCGGTTTTCTGTGATATTTCCATGCGCTTACCGTAAATCCTCTATCAAGTCCCCCAGGGAGCTTATTTTTTTCAAGCACTTTTGAGGGGTGCCTTATTCAATTTAGCGAAAAGCATCACCTGTAGCAAAAAAAAGCCGTGGTATCAGACAGAGTACACTTACGTGTTGTACAACTTAAGTCGCTGTCAAAAGTATTTAATTCACTTGTGGGAGCCTAAAATTAAAGTAACAAAAAAAATCTTCTTCTTCAAAAATGTGCTTTCGGCCTCGTGTTCTTTATACCGCAGTACAAATATATTCTTCACATCACTTCACTGCACGGGAAAATATGAACTCAATAAATTGACCTCGCTCCCAACGTGTGGCTTCATAGCTCAGTTGGTAGAGCATCGCACCGGTATCGCGGAGGTCACGGGTTCGAATCCCGTTGAAGCCCTGATTTTTTTTTTTTTTTTTTTCTTCAGGCTTCTTCTTTCCAATTGCTTAAATTGGAAAATTTACTGCGATGATCACTCTTCACATGTATCTTCGGTAATTGTTACGAGAATGCTTACTTGTACGTATATTAATTTGTCGTACACAACTTACAAACGAAAATCTCTGGAAAACTCCTCTTATATTTACGTTTTTTTATCTCTAACAATTACAGCGCTGATTATATTACCGTGAACACCTAAAATATGTCTGGAATGTTTATTGTGTTGTAACCAATCACATGCGAGATCTTCACACCACAGAAACCACAGGCAACGAACCGTTTCCGTAATCGGCCACGGAACAAATTATTTTTGTACAAGCTGTCTCATTAGTCGGGCGAGGCCGACTTTAAATTTACCCTGCATTTCTCCACAAAACTCAGTCACGTGCAATGGGGAATACCGCAGACCCGTCATAAAGGCTCAACCTTCTTTCCACGATGTCGAAGTCGATTTCGGACACGTCGAATATCTGAACAAATGGTGTAATCTTTTCTACGCTCAAACATACAGACCCACACACCGCTCGCGGTAGATCCACTCAAGAAGATGGCGTGTGTAATGAGCATATATTTCGAAACGGGTCGTTCCGCGAACTCAAAATAGCGAAAAAAATCAAATGATTTAGCAGATTTAGTGAAGGTCTTACCAGAATCATGCCAGAAATCAAATGAGTTCTCAGTGAACAGAAAATGTGGACAGAATGTTGCTACAGACGACAGAAGAACATTTACTGATAAAGGCAAGATGCGCCATATTCAAACTCTAGGAAACGGCAACAAAGATGCCATGTTGGACTGCGAAAGTGGCTTTCATCAGAGTGAGGATATACGTAAGCTTAATTGTCATAAGCTTAGGTCTAGTTATGTAACGTCTATCTTGATTACTAAGCTCACATTCGCTATATTTTTGCTCAAACTGAGTACATTATCCGCTGCTATTTTTCTCTTTGTTTCATTAGTTTTGTCGCTTTTTTGCGTATATTATATTCGCATGTTGTGCAGGCATGTTTGTTTCGTATCAAATAACGTGGTGGCAAATGAATGTGATCATGTTGTATTGGACAAGGCAGCGCTATGTATGGATACCCTATGTATACAACAAAAGTGTGACGAATCAGCGTTGTGTGTACAGCAAATTGATGTCGCAAAGGTAATAAAATTCAGGTCTCGTTACATGATGTTTGTTTATCACTGTAATATTAACAGTCCTGAGTACTATGTGCGAAGACGATTCGATCGTGAGCCTAGCAGAATACTTGTAAAAAAAACTAGGAAAGCTTTCACATAAAAACAAAAAAATAAAGAAATTGGTCTACTGGCATATACAACATGCAACACAGTCAACAGACTTGCGCGTAATGAGTTAAATTTAAATCCTGTGGTACTAGAACGAATGATGAAAGGAGAAATAAACCTATAAATCGAGCTCCAGTAACATAAGCTCGATTTGATAGCTGCAAGAAACATTAGAATTTCTCTAGACAAGCCTATAGCTTTCTCGAAGTAAAGCTACGGAGTCTGCGAAGGAAAACGTAGGAGGACAAATATGATATCCGTGATGAGAATCTACCTACTGTACTTGCAAACAGTTCTTATCATAGCCGGGTCCGGCGTCACGATATAGAATGCGAGTAAGCAACACGTTCACAGTAAATGTTATATTTTGTCTCTTAAAAGCATATACTTGGAGACTTAAAACAAATCTTGCAAAATAGTGCATGGCAAATTATAGAGGTGTCAAACTCAACGAAGCAACACGTAGACAAAAGCGGAAATCATGCAGACCTATGACCTCTTAAAATTTGCCTTGGCACGATCTAACGGCTCTAGCTTTCTCCTGATAACACAATACGAAACGCCCTTCATAAACAAGAGTGAAGCGACAAAACGGTCGAACGACCGAAGTATAAACGGCAAACCTAGCGTACAAATGGCACGAACCGTAGGAGTCGTGTTTGGCCTGTCTATTTTATTTACCTCAGCCGGCAAAATAACATGGGTAGCCTGGAAATGACAAGACGTGGTTAAACTCAAACGTGAACAGTGAAGAAAAAGATGACAAAACATTGACTGTATTGCAGAGTAAACTGACAATGTTTTGAAATTATGTGTAATAACCTTCTTCATAACTTTTTTTTGGAAAACGCGAAAACCTGGGTTGGCCGAACGACGTAGCCTGCGTTGCAGCCGGACGTGTCACGAAATCCCCGGTATTGCAGCCGGACGTGTCACGAAATCCCCGGTATAGTCCGTCTGCGCAACGGCTCCCAAAAGCTTGTTCTGATGTCCCGCATGGATACACGGATCTGTGTATTCATTTCTGATTGGCTAGTTTCTTACGCGCCTTGTGATTGGTCACACCTTTGCGAAATATTTCACGCAATGCTAAAAATAAATATGATCGCGTGTATATTGTAAGTACTATTTTGCTTTGCATTGTCTGGTTTGTCTGTTTCGTGTATTTATGCTGTCGCTTCATCGAAAAGCGAAACGAAAGAGTGTTACCTTTTTGTCACCCCACTCATGTTTATGAAGGGCACTTCATGATTTGTTATGAGGAGGAATAGACTGTTCACAGTCCCCTATTTTTCCGTGCGATCGTAGATGTGGATCTTGGTCCCTTAATGCGAGCGAAACTGGGGAGAGTACAAAATGCCCATGGGTAGAGGTGGCGGAGGGCACGGCTATTAACCTCACCACTCCTACCCAAGGGCATTTTGTTCTCTCCCCAGTTTCGCTCACATCAAGAGACCGAGATGGCGGCCCGGTCGAACCGAACGATCGACATCTACGATCTCACGGAAAAATAGGGGACTGTGAACAGTCTAGAGGAGGAATATTTAAAGTAGTAGAGCCGTTAGATCGTGCTATGGCAAGAGGTCAAGGTCTGCATGATTTCCGCTGTTATCTGCATGTCGCTTCGTTAAATTTGACAGCTCTGTAATTTGCCATGTGTTAGTGAACTGTTTCGGTTCATTTCTATTATATTGCAAGTTATGTATTGCAAGTATTTGCTTTTGAGGGACAAGTTGTAACGTTTACTGTGAACGTGTTGCTTACGGTAGCTCCCAGAGGAGGGTGGACAGGCGTCACGTGACAATTTTGTACCAATCAGATTCTTCGCTCAACATGCTAATGGCGGACTCCGAAAATCTTCCTAAAGCGAGAGTAGTGGCAGTAACTTTTGGTTTTCCGTCGTTTGTGTTTAACGAATTGAGTTGGAATCCATCCCAATGATTTGATGTGAAGATAGTCTTTCTTGAAAAGTCGAGTTTTTAAAGGTGAGTTTGTTTTAAGTGCTGATTTTTTTTCTGTGTTTTGAGGGGACCATCGAACAGCGTTTGTTTCTCGTGTGTTAGGTGTGATGTTTTCAAATAGGTGTTTTGTTTTCTTTTTGCTCGCTTTTTGCGTCCAATTTTTTCATTTCCTTGTAGCTTGGTTATTAGCCTTTCAATATCGCCCCCGCGATCGTTTTTGAGATATTTATGATTGAAAACGTACCATTCTCACGATCAGTAGCAGTAACGAAAAACCGGAAGTAAACATAACATGATGATATTTGTGATGTTTCGGGGATCCGCGTGGCTACAAATTCACTCGTGTGTGTATTTCAGACGCTTACGTTCTTAAGTATTGTTGCTGGTTTTAAATCGAGGCCGATATTTACCA
>JAHPZR010020209.1:37500-45000 GCA_019787425.1 Platygyra sinensis | reverse complement strand
TTGGAGCATTGCCGAGACTAGATTGTAGACAGATAATCAAGCGACACGGAATGCGAGGGATTCAATTCTATTAAAGCTAACGGAGAAAAAGATTATCAGGCAAGGATCACATGCAGATGCTATAAAACAACAATGACCACAGAGAACTTATCCTACGACCGATAGTATTCACATAAAATAAATTCCCGCTTGCTGGTAGAAAATTTCTTTCCCGGTTGGTTAAACCGTTCCGAGTCATTTATGGATACGATGCATGTTTATACTCAACTGTAGTCAACGACCGAGTTTAGGGCCAGGGTGTTAACGTTACCTCGGCAGTTATTTACCTAAGCTTATAAGGCCTCGATATTATCTTATCTATTATCCTTGCCTTGGCATCTCACCATTTGTTTACAACTTGAGCAAGTGAAAATCAAGGCAATCTCTCCAGATGAAGAAAAATCCTGAAAATCATGAACATTTGTCGTTGAAAATTCTCGGAAAGATGACATTACAAGATGTAATTTTCCCGGAACACAAGGTGTACAAGTATCCGGCTCGGCGTATCTTCGTCAGTTGGAGCTGCATTAAATCATTTAAGAAGCCAGCATATCATAACGAATGCATTCCATATTATTGAACGCGGTTGGAATACATGTAGTTTAGCTGGCGACTTTTTCGAGCTTTATAGCTGCTGCGTATTCTTGACCAAGCCTGTGCCGTAATCAGGAATAAACATAAGGCAAACCAGTCCATTTCAAATTGGAAATACTTCATTATATCCCATTACTTCAAAAACCGCCCATTGATGATGTCTAAACTCACCTTTTGAGGACGATTTCAAAGCATCATTTCATGCACCATCTCTCGACCCAACCTCGTTCCCAGGGTCCTCTCTCTACTTCGAGAAAGTACCCCCGGTTAAGGCTGGTCACGTGTCTAAGCATGCCAACCCAAGCCGCCCGGAGGGTGGGTCCTCAACTTAATTTTGTCAACACCTTCTAGGGAGGTGAATGTTGCGCTGCCATACGGACGGGCCGCGCTATTTTGAAAAGGAAGCAAGTTATTTGTCAGAGATCCTGCCTGGCCAGTGCTTCGGCTCTACCTGAACTTCTATGAGTATGAGATGTTGATTGAGAGGGAACTTTGCTTATATTTCACTGTTCTTTAATGAGAGACTATAAACTGCAAGGGACCGCATACGATAGACGCTGCCAACGTAGGATCTACAAGAGATCTGATCAGCCAAACAAATGTGTATAAAGGCAATAAACTGCAAGGCTGATACTACGTGAAAAACGTTTCGAGACACCAACATGACCAGAACCGATAAAGCAGGATCGCAACTGTGGACAGCTGTTTCACTCTTGTGGAGCTCGTTAGCACCAGTGTAGGGGGGGGGGGGGGGGGAAGGGACAGGGGGGTCAGAACCTCCCGCCTCCCGTACCCTGCTCTCCCGCTTCCCGTACCTTTATCTCCCGCCTCCCGCCCTTTTCCATGTTGCTCCCGTCCCGTGATTTGAAATCGCCTGCTCGTCTCACTTTTTTTGCAATTTGACAACTTACGCGACACGTGCACTCATGCCGCTTGACATTTTATGACCTATATGACGCAAGGCCATCCTTTTTTTTCTTCGTTTACTGTCAAATACGTTTTCTGATTTTGGGTCGGTCGGTCGGAAAAGAGAAAAAAAAAGGCCGAAAAAAAAGGAGAAGTCTGGAACTAGGAGACCAGACTTTAGCATAATATCTGCGGAGCCTGGAAACGACAAGACGAGGCTACAAAGTCGACATTAGGACAATGGAGGAAGAAAAGATCGACGTCGTAATTAAGGTCATTCCACTGAACTAGAGCCTGCACTGAGACTTTTGTCAAACTTTGCCTGTTGATTGTTTATATTATAGAAACTTAAATTTTTAAATAAAAAGGAGGGGTCCCCATCCCATGCCCATGCATGTTCGTTTAGGAACAACAGCACCTCGTTTATACCCCATACAGGGTTCGTACAGGTCATGGAAAACCTGGAAAGTCATGGAATTTAAGAATTTATTTCCAGACCTGGAATGTCATGGAATTTAACTGTTGGTCCTTGAAAGTCATGGAAAATTAAAGTTCTATTTGATAGGTTATTTTCTGCGGATTACAAGGCAAGGACAATGTAAAACTTGAAAAGGTCATGGGAAGTCAGAGAATTTGAAGAGCTCAAAACAGTACGAGCCCTGCCATAAATTCCTATAATAGCACCATGATTATAGTCACGATTGCTTACTAAATTCACGTTTCTGACGATTGTTTCTCTTTCTACCGGCGGGCCTAAAACACAGGTCACGGGTCATTGTTTCGCCAATACTGGAGCAACCCTAACCCCTTCCTAATCCTAAACTTAGGCCTAAGTACTACACTAAGACAACTTTTTAGGCCTAAATACTACACTAAGGCAATGTTTAGTAAAGGTTTAAGGTTGTTCCAGTATTGGTGAAACAATGACCCGTGTTTTGTGACCTGTGTTTTAGACCCGCCTTTTTTCTACACTGAGAATTAGTCCATATTTATTTTAAATCAGTAGAGAAATTTATTACTCAATTCAAAACAAAAGAAAAAAAATGATAGGTCACTGTACTCGTCTTCGAGAAAATGACGATTTCCCTCTATGGCGAGGTCCAACCGTAAACAAAAGGCCGCCATGTTTTTACTGCTGATCTCGCCTGAAATTATCCACAGCACTGCCAGCACAAAACATTGTCAGCATTTCCGATTAAAGGGACGACTTCTTGAAATTATGTAATTGTAGAACGCTTCATTAAGAAATCAGTCACAACATATGTGTGGCTTTACAATCGATGGCAAACTAAGCTAAGCTGATAAACCAGTCAAATATATCATTGCCTTCTTCACAACTTTTTTTTTTTGAAAACGCGAAAATCTGGGTCGGTCGGACGACGGTAAACAGAGAAAAAAAAGGGGAAGGCCTAACCACTGTAAACGGGTTTACTATTTCACCGGAAGTAAGCCTGTTTTTCAGTCCAAGCGCAAATTTTCGTTTGCTCGTTTGCTCGGAAGTCTCAATAGTGACTGAGAAGACGTTAAATGCAAGTCAAATATAATTTAGGTTGATGTTTTTGAAAGTATTCTAACGCATTGTTAAATTAAAATAATTAGCATTTCGCATTTCTCTCCCGCTTCCCGCCCTCTTAGAGCTCCCGCTTCCCGCCCTTTCCTCTCCCGCCTCCCGCACATATAATACTAGAATATAATACTAGATATGCCTCTAATCAGAACCTACACAGACCATTTTCTAGAACTAATTATGGCCTGGCAAGGTTTAGCGTAGTGGCATCACAGATCTGGGAAACAATACCCATGAAAATTAAGTGTCTTCAATTCAACAGTTTTAAAAAACAATATAAACTCTTCCTACTTGAAAGTCAAGCGTGTTGAATACCCTTAATGTATTATCTAGCCCTATTTATTTAATTATTTAATTTTAATAGCTATTGTTACTCATATATACTCCTCTTCTTCAATGTAATCTAACCAGAGCTTTATATAATTAGTTTTTTTTTATAAGTTCTGTATAACCTCCACCCACTTATATTGTCCTGTGGTAGCAGCCAACTCGAAAGCTCTGCTCCTTTGGCTGCTACACACTCTTCCCTTTGTTATGTTTAGCTCAATGTATAATCAGCTCTGTTTTTTACTTCTTTTTTATTCTTTATTGTTGTTATATTGTAACTGAATAAGTGTAAATAAATGAACTTGAACTTGAACTTGAGCACAGTGTAGCGAAGATATGTAACACCAGCCAAGAGCCAACGCACATAAATTGCAAAATGACCCGTTCACTATATCAAGTTTCACTTGCGCTCCGAAACACGCGTTGCCACACTGTTCTTTAAATAACCGTCAACAACCTGCTTCGGATTAATTTAATCAGTTTTTCACACCAAAGGAATTAAATAACCGTGAAGTTATCGATGGGATACATTCAACTTGGAGTTACTTTCTTGACCGAAAACTGGATTTATCGCTAAACAGTTTTGAAACGAAAGCCAATGCATTTTACGACGCGCGACCGATGTCGTTGTTGTTTACAAAATTTTACATTGCAAGAGAATCGAATGACCGCCAAACTTTCGATTCCATTAATTCAATCAAATTCAAAGCTAGTCTCTGCCAAACACTGGACGTATCAAACTCTAAACGAATACATCAATGCCTCTGTTATGATTTTGCCCATCGAAAAATATAAGCTGCTTAATTAATCAAGCGTATTTGGTGGGACGTATACAAAACATGGACCGGGGTCCATAGACAACCCCATGGACCTGGTCCATGGACCACCCCATGGACCACCCCTAATTTTCAACAGGAAATCGCCCCTGTTAATATGAAAATTTACCGGAGGTCAGGGTATGAACAAAAACACAGACTCGTATTTATTGCTTACGTCCTTGAGGGTTTGTCTCGTAACAGCGGGTTAGCAGTTTTACGCGGGGTAGTACAGCAAAGTCTTGCGACTGTACATAGCTTGCAATATAGGCGTACTTTGTGGGTACGAGCAATAAATACTCACCAGCTGATCTTTGGCTCGTTTCAAGGCAACTGCCGTCACTTACTGCCATCTTGGACGAGGGAGCACGAAGGGGCTGGAGCGAGCTATGTTATCCGGCAACCTGCCCCCTTCAAAGTCACGCTTCGTTCAATACGAAAACTGAATACATTCTTGCCCTCCGATTAAATTTACAAGCTGGAATGAAAATATTGGGGGTAGAAATGCACTAGATTTTCTGTATCTCAAAACGAGTTTGTAGTCTTCCCATTTATGGGGTGCGATCCCAGAGCAACCCGCTATTACGAAGCAAACCCTCAAGGGCGCAAGCAATAAATACGAGTCTGTATTTTTGATCATACCCTGACCTCTGGTAAATTTTCATATTAATAGGGGCGATTTCCTGTTGAAAATTAGGGGTGGTCCGGGTCCATGGACCGGGTCCACGGGGTGGTCCATGGACCAGGTCCATAGGGTGGTCCATGGACCCCGGTCCATGTTTTGTATACGTCCTATTTGGCGTGCAGACGTTGTTGTCAAATTCTTCGTAGATAATTTTCGAGAAGGAAATGACCGTCAAACTGTCCATGGTAATAATTAAATCAAATCCAAAACTACCTTTGAGGGCGAACATACGACGTGTTTGACTCTAAACGAATGAGTAAATGCATACGTTGTGATTTCGCCGAATGAAAAATAAAATTAAGTTCACCGCGCTGTCCATTTACTGTTGTAGTTTTCAGTTCCAAGTTCTTTTGCCAAATTTTTTCACCGCCACAAATTCCGAAGACCGTCCAACTGTCGATGGGAAAAATTCAGCCAAATGTGGAGCTAACCTTTATCTGAGCATTGAACGCATTGAACTCTTATATCGAATGTAACGATTCCTTCGCTGTGAGTTTGCCGTTTTACAAATTCCACTCCTACTGGGCTCAGTAGTTGAGCTCAGTGGAGACAAACTATGACTTTCCAGCCCCTCCCTTCAATCACATCTCTGGAATCTGCTAAGATCTAGCAGACACGTGACCAGCCTTAACCAGGGTACTTTCTCGAACTAGAGAGAGGACCCTGGGAACGAGGTTGATCTCGACGATGACATCATAATTCGCAGAAACCAGTCTCAATCTGAGTTGTTGTTTTTTTTCCTGTCAGGGTAGTGGAAGGGACTGCCTTCCTTGCATACGGTCGGCGCGCGGGAAATTTGAATTGACCAATCAGGATTCAGCAGGCGGGAAAAACTTTACTGTCCTGACGTCAATGTAAGTTTACAGAAAGGCATTGACGCCAGCCAACTTTCGTCGCTGGAGATGGCACTAAAATATTCACGAAAAGGGATTTACAATTGTCAAAACCCTATCAGTTCTTAAAATGTGAAAAATATGAAGAAGTTTGTGTCTCCAAGCTTCTAATTTGGCGCCAAATCTGAGTCGCCGGCGTCCG
The DNA here is from genome assembly GCA_019787425.1 of Platygyra sinensis. Lineage (NCBI taxonomy): Eukaryota > Metazoa > Cnidaria > Anthozoa > Scleractinia > Merulinidae > Platygyra > Platygyra sinensis. The sequence continues at coordinate 39,032 of JAHPZR010020209.1, read as the reverse complement.
GCATGGCAACTCGCTCGTAGTTCGTCGAGTGTCGCCAGGTAGGGTGATAGTTGTCTTATTTTGAACAAAATATCCTGTTTCTCATCAAACTAAACCCGGAGTTCTTGAGTCAAGTACTAGAAGAAGCCAAAGCAACTTTAGCATTGTCTCTATTTTTGTTACCTGCGAAGAAAAAGGCTATTATCGTGTCGTTTCGGTAGGACAGCGGACAGCTAAGTTTTGACTGCCGCTCGTACTGCGGGCTCAGCCGCCGTATGCAAGGCTTGTGCAAGACAAACAAAGGGCGCTTTCCATTCGACCAAAAATTCCGGAAATTCAGGGTTTGGGAGCGAATGGAACAGTCATTTTCCGGAATTTCATTCCGAAATTTTGGGTGCACCTCGCGAGGTTGGCTCAAAATTCCGGAAAATCGGAATAACCGGAAAATTCCGTTCCATTCGACCATCTCTGCTCGGGTCTAGTTTCTCGTAGGCTGGAAATCGAATTCAACATGGCTGATCCTCACACTTCTAAACATAATATTAGTGCTCTATCTGACAAAGAACTGAAATATCTCACTTCAACGTTATTGCAGTGGATTGGCCTCAACAAGCTTTAGTGAGTAGTGCCAAAACACATGTGAGCTACGTGAAATATGAGCATAACCGCTCGAGTGAACAGCTCGCTCGTCAATCGAAAGTGACTCTTGGACTCATCAGGAAAATAAAGAGGTACCGTAAATGTAGTCGCGGACTCCTTTTAAATTCTTACGATAAAAGGTATATTGTCACTCTCATCTAATACATCGTTATTTTAACTTCAAAGTCGTTGAGCAACCCCAAAGCAAGTTAACAAAGATAAAAGAGTCCTCCATTTGATCTCGTATTTTCGTGTGAAACTTGGAACCCGATGGCCTGGGAATGGTTAATCGAACGAACCGGAAAATTACTGTTTACGTTCCATAGGCCATTGCAGAAACGTGAGAGGACTGGGAAAGAGTATGGTTGTTTTTCCGTTTGTTTGAAAAACGAAGATATTCAAATGAAAGATCAACTAAATTTGAGTCTTAACCACGAATGGAAGTATTTGGAGGAGGAAAATGGCAAAATGGTAGCTCTTAAAATATCACCCAAAATAGAGTTTGTATGGATTGGGTAGACAGGCATCAAAATTATAAGGGTTTGCATGGAATTTTACAACTTTTGAAAGACTCCCATTTGGACAATTTTCCGCTGAAAATGCTCAAACTTGGTTGGGTAGCTTTTCATTCATTAACCGTTCGGTTGAAATGTTTAGATTTGCAATATAATCATTATAAGAAACTCGCCCCAGTGCTCTCCCGTTTCTGCAATGGGCTACTCGTCGCATGGAATACCCGGAATTTCACCCCGGAATATTTGGTCGAATGGAAAGCGCCCAAATAATTCGGGGACTGAGAGAATTTTTTCAGGGGCTCTTATTGTAACTTACGTTATCATGATGTGGGGAAGCAACGCTTGACAAAAATAGACATCAACAGGAAACATCATAAATATTCTTGTTCTTCGGCCATT
>JAHPZR010020209.1:0-32500 GCA_019787425.1 Platygyra sinensis | reverse complement strand
CTGAACTGATCAAGCAAACATTCAAATAAGCACTTTTCTAATACTTTAACTTCTAAAAAGGTTAAAAATCCCGAGATAAGTTTTCTAAACACCTTCATAGCTTTATGTCACGCACCGCCATAACTCTGAAATTCAAAATGTGCCTGTTTTTCAGTCGAAGCATGTTCTTGAGGTGAAAAGTTGTTCACAGATATAAATTTATCCCCTCTCATGCCTGATGAAGATAATAACTTTGGTGGCTCTTTAGTTTTGGATTTTAGAAAATGATGACGTCATGTGCAACCCAAGAATACCGAGTATGCGAGTAAGGCAACCAGTTAGAGAAAGTCGCTGTTTGCGCTCACCCTTGAGATTTAATAACAAAAAAGGTTTCCACGACTATCACTGCTATTTACCTGATGTCGCCACTGAGTAGAGGTTAAGTTTCTTTAGAGTCTCAGCTATGTTCCCAACTTCATTTTTCAGTTTTACTCCAATACAAGCTTCGTTTTCTGTGCAGTATTCCAAAAGCCTAGAATTCATAACACTCTGATAAGGACCAGCTAAGGCAGTATATGAAGACCAATAATGAGAGAGGTTACCAAACTCAAATAAAGAATCATTATTGACAGTCAATACACCATTATTATGGGAATGAGGAAATAAAGCACTGTTATATTATACCTCGTTATAATTATTTCATTCAATGATCTCAGCTTCAGAAAAAAGTTAAGTTATAATAAGCAATCAACCAAACGCAAGGTCATGGATGAGGCTAAAGCAGTCAAGATCTGTTGTTGATTCTGGTCACGAGCATAACAATAACCTTGTGTTGACGTGCTATTGTAAAGTTCCGGAGTAGAAAGGGAATAAAGGGAATTAATAATGGTAATTGAACTGAGTGGAGTGCAATTTGGTCTGAAATCATACGCGTGATTTCAAAATCGAACGAGCGCGCAGCGCGAGTTCGATTTGAAATCACAAGTATGATTTCAGGCCAAAATTGCACGACACGAAGTTCAATTACCACTTTATTAAATCCATTTGAAATCGCACAATTTTATGGCCTTAAATTTTAGATTTTGATGCATTGTTCGAAGCCGAGCCGCGCAGGTTTGTTAGAAATAGCGGAACCGGAAATGCTTTGACATTCATTTAGTATGCAAAACGATGTCATGTGACGAAATCTCATTCAAGCATAACAAACAAACAAGTAGTTCTGAAGTGAGAACGAAAATAGTCTCTTTCATGCATCAAAGTTCGATTTTCTTCGCCTGAATCAATGATGGAAGACCTTCCTTTCTTTTGTGGTTGAGGCTGAGACTTCTCGTTGTCTTTAGAGAAGGAATTTGAGGGTGCAACCGGTGTAATTCTGCGATGGATAATTTTCTTTTGAGTTGTGAAACTCCCTCGACTGCACGATGCCCAGCTGTGGATAGTTTTCTCTTTTAAATACCGTTCAAAGGCACTCTGCATGATTTTACGGGATTCAGGCTCTTTAGTATCTCTGCTTCTTTTTGTGATCTCTGCCTACAACTTTATAGTTGGGACCCGTGTCAAGTTCGTGCGGCGCCGTTTGTTTCAAGATATATTTTTCGGGTGTAGACAAAACGTGGGGTAGACCATGGCCTAGGCCATGGCCTAGGCCATGGCCTACCCTGTGGCCTACTCTATGGCCTACCGGTGGTCAAATTTAAAAAAAAAAACGCAGAGCATCGCCGCAAATCATTGAACGTTAGGACTGTCTCACCAACGAGTTTCTTCTGCTGTTTTGGCGGCCACGGTTTGATCAGTATTAACCTACTGATAGAATAAGGAATGGAGGAGCAGGCTGCCGGATAAACTCAACCTTGGGCAAACATCATCACTACTAGTGTGACCATCGCGTGACAGTAAGAAAAACCAGCAGTCGTTGTGGACTGGGTTCCAGTTTCGTTTGGAAACCCCGCTTTTCTCACGCGGAAGATGTCTGAGGACGGCTCGGACGTGAGGTATGTAAAATAAAACCTATTTCTGTTTTAACGAGTGTGAAATAATTTAGTAAGTCTAAACCCGCCGGCAGTGTCTACGATATTAAACAAATTTCGTTTGAAGCTTTCAAATACTGAAACAGTTTTGCGCTTCCATCGCTTCGGTCGTCCGTAACTATGGTCCGAGTATAAATGTTAATTCTCACACACTTTTGAAATGAAAAACTGATTTTGTTGAATTCCTTGCTATTTCGCCGAAACGATAATTCTGGAAAGTTTGGTTGAAGTGCTTTCTCTTTCCGCGAATCGACATAATCAAATGCACAAAGTATCGTGGGAACACTGAGCAGTGATTGGTTGTAACTTATTTGCATATTTTTGAGCAAATACTGAACACTTCTACCGGGTTACATTTGCGGCAATGCTCTGCGGTTTTTTTTTTTTTTTTTTTAATTTGACCACCGGTAGGCCATAGAGTAGGCCACAGGGTAGGCCATGGCGTAGGCCATGGCCTACCCCACGTTTTGTTTCAAGATATACTTTTCAAGATGGCGTTCATTCACTGTTTTGTGGAGCGGGTCAAAAGACTACGTATGGTTATTCACAGCGATAGAGTTGAGCTCTTGTATTGCTTCGTTTGAAACTACCGCGAACCTGGAACATGTACCTTCTTGAGGTGGCTATGAATCTGTTGTTGTGTGGTTTTCGTTTGTTTATGTTTTGCTGAACTCGGTATCACACGAATCTTGAGCAGATGTTGAAGAAAGAACGCCAAAATATTCGTCAAAATGGACACTGAATGTTGGAAACTTCTTGTAAAGAAGGTCTTCAGGCTGAAGGAGCTCGTTATCATTATTCAAAAACTGTAATTAATTAAATTCGTCAATTGTCTTGAAAAAGAAAAGACAACAACAACAAAGTTTTGACCTGTAGTTGCAAAATTCGCAACACAGTGGCTTTTGTCATTCATTTTCCTAAAATTTTATTGGTTACCTACAACTAACCTTGAAATCTGATTGGTTGCTTTGTTTTACTGTCCTATTCTCATATTGGCTGAGAAAAGGTGCGATTTAGAGCAAAAAATAGTGCGATTCGTGAATAAATCGCACCCCTGAGAGCCAATCAGATTGCAAGGATAACCAGTGATTTCAAAATGGATTTAATAAACAACAAAATATGCTGCTCCTGATCAAATCAAACTCAAAATGCTCGAGTTAAGCATTAGAAGACGCCAAAGCAACTTTAGTACTGTCTATATTTTTTGTTAGCTGCAAAGAAAAAGACTGTTATCGCGATTTTTCGATAGAACATGTTGGTTTTGGCAGCGGCTCAATTTTGCGACTGCGGCCAGTGTATGCAATGGTGTCAAGCGAATCATTTTTTTTGGGAGCTTTTTCTATATTTGAGTCGGGAGGTATAACAAAACACTTAATGACTGGCCCCTCGGAAAACAGTGAGTTTTGTTTCCCCTCGACCTCAATGTTCCCCTCGGCTTCGCCTCGGGGAACATTGAAGGTCTCGGAGAAACAAAACTCACTGTTTCCCTTGTGGCCAGTCATTAAGTGCTTAATAATGCACGCTTACACAGCGATTGTATCTCGTTGCCGTTGAAGTTTGCTTAATTAAACTCCCTAAAAACGAATAAACGGCAAAATAATGAACAGCCAAACAAGCAGAAAAACAAACAACAGCCCGGCCGCACAAAAAGGCGACTGAGAGTGCAGAAAACATATCTGGTATGAAACGAAACCAAAACATATCAAATGACGCCATTTCTTCTCAGGGAGTTTCGAGAAAGTCGCTTCGGCTGTCCACGCATCGCGCGAGTAACATCCGCGGAAGAACTGGATACTATATCTAAAAATAACTTTAGAGGGATTACCTCAGTTAGGGGACCTATATGGGGATTTACTCTCTTACCTTGACTGATCTCTTGAGTGGGTTATTTTACTCTTATTGTGAAGCCTCTCCGTCAGCCTCTGGGGCGGATATGAGGGACAACTTCATAAGAATAAAAACTTTTATTGAGAACCGCACAAAGTTTCTGTAATCCCCCAAAAGCGGACATCTCTCCCAAGTGAACCGACTTTGTTTTTCCACAGTAAGCTGTAAGTAAATTGCTGTAAGTCTGTTTAGATGAACAGCGGTCACATAAATACTTCTGAGTTGAGAAGCAACCAGTCATATGGCATGCCGTTTTGCTCACGTAGACAGTCCAAGACAGCTTAACACGCATTTTCCTCAAAAATCAATCCACAAAAACATCCTCGCAGAGTGAGTGGTAACATTATCCGAGAGAAAATAGGTTACTATGTCCAAAAATAACGGAGAAGGTAAACCTAAGGAGCATGGCCGTCATGTGTACGGGCGATTAATTAACTCGTTTACGCTCTTTCCTCTTTTTCTAAAGCTTATCACAGACCAGTTAGCCTGGAATTACAATGGGGCCGCCATGAATGGTAAATACGAAATTGCAGCTGACTCACTATCAGTTATTGGGCTCGTCTTTATAAAATAACATTAAAATCATCTTAAAATTTACTTTTTGACATTATCCAGCTGAAATCCCAGGTGATGTTTGAAAAGCACAGCATGTAGTTCCTCATACACCTTTCCATAGTTAAAACTCGGGGATTATCACCGGGAATGAAAATTAAAATTACCTCTGTTCAGGTCAAAAGGTGACTTATTGCTGTCAACATATACGATGGGCGTGTGCGATGAAGAACGGAATACAGAATCAAAGTGGCTATGAGCCACTCAACCTGGAAAATGGACTCCTCCAGCACCAAGTAGATTTTCACTCAGAAATTTGAATCGCCCGGCTTCCAAATCGAACGCAAGAAAAAATGAAAGGTTGATGCTTCTCGTGGCATTCAATCGAAGATCCATTTAAAATCCAAGTGCTAACCACCAAATAATTTTCAAGAACTGCAGCTTTCGAAGCGACCAGTATTCGTGGCCGAAATTTCATGGAGCAACAGTCACGCTGTTAGCTCCACCCTGATTGGATGCATTTTTTAGCATTACTCAATCAGCGTGGAGTAGCAGCGTGACTGCGGATGAGCTTTCAGAATGTCACAAACAGTATTAAAAAGTCGATCGAACGGTGAGTTTAATAACGTAAAACGATTTTCAAGGAACATTCTTTTAAACATCTAACAAGCAGTTTCGTCAGTTTAACAGAGGAGCATTTCTGTGAACATCAATTGAAAACAGATACAAAATATGTCCTTGTCATAAATTAATCGTGACCTGCTGCGGTCGCGGCCAACCGTGAATACTCGATGAAAGGTTTTCGCATGAGTGAACAGTTTATTGTGTCGACTTCAGTACGTTTTTTTAAACAGAAGATTAAGCTCATTAGCCTTTGGCAAAATACTCTAATCTAGTAGCTCATGTTGACTATCCCTCTACAATACTTCCTAAAATGAATTCAATTTACTATGCCCTGATCTACCCCTATATTTTTTTATGGCAATGTAGTATGGGCTAATGCATATCAGTCTCATCTCGAGAAAATATACAAACTGCAAAATAAACTTGTACGAATAATAACTTTCAAAGAATACAATCACAGCTCAAAACCATTATTTGATAATCTGAAGATACTGGATGTTTATCAAGTTAATTATTACACTATTGCTATCTTAATGAAAAGATTTTCAAATAATCTATTACCTATCTCATTGAAAAATATTTTTAGGACTAATTACCTATCTCATTGAAAAATATTTTTAGGACTGATGAAGAAGTTCACAACCAGAACACTCGATCAAACAAAAAAATTACACAAGCCTTGTGTCAAAACAAACCTCAGCAAATTAAGCATTAGTTTTAAAGGAGTTGATATATACAACAGCTTACCAAGGGAACTAAAAATGTCTAGTGTAAATCAACTTTTAAGCGAAAATTAAAAAATTCTCACGAGTAATTTATAGAAATATATTCATTTATAGAAATATATTCAATACCAATGTAACTTACTGACGAATCTGTAAATCAATTTATAAGATCTGTGCAACCTCGTTCCCATGGTCTCTCATCTAACCACCCTCTGAGGCGAGCGAGGAGAGACCCTGGTCTGGTCTGGTCACGTGCTACTTTGACAATTGAGAACATCAGGGAGGGGTCCTCTGTTATCAGGCAGTTTGTCGCGTTGAGCTTTGTCGCGCTGCGACCGCCATTAACCGCGATGTTTAACAATAGCCTTCGGGCTGAAGTTTCGAATAGCATCTATTCCGGCGTTTATCTAAAGGTTAGGCAAGTCTGTCTCGAGAAAATTTGCCGTGGTCGTGATGTTGTTGCCGTCGTACCCATTGGATTTATGGAAAGTCGGTTATATTTCAACTGAGGATGTCGAGCAGCGCAATTTTATTCCAAAGTGACAATTATTTTAGCACTGTTGTTTCTCCTTTGAATGCAGGCGATCAGACTGATCCAGAAAAAACTATAAAAAGGCCTCTAGAGAAACGTACAGCTTTCTCGAAGTAAAGCTACGGCAGTCTGACTGGAAAGATAAAGATATTCGTGATTAAGACGCAACACACTGTGCTTGTAAACAATTCTAGTCTGAATAGCCGGGTGCGGTGTCACAACATAGAATGCAAAGCAATATGTTCCCACGGAATATACATATATTAATCTTTGTCCCTGGAGATCCAATACTAAGTTGGACCCTTAAAATCATGTCTTACAGTGGAAACGAGCAAAAACAAAGTATAAGCACATGGTAAATTACAAAGTCTGTGAAGCGACGTAAAACACTGCGTAAAATTAACAGCCGAAACCATGCAGACCTATGACCTCTAAAAACGTTAAAACGTGGTCAAAAGGCTCCACTCTACTTATTATTTCCATTTTTCCTAATAACATGGAATTAAGTATCGCTCAGAAACACGCGGTGAAGCAGGTGAAGCAAGGTCGAGAGACCGAAAATTAGAATAAAACGGCAAATGCACAGTTGCTGACAGTTGTCTAGAACCGTTGGAGTCTTGTAGGCACATCACGTACATTGAGTTATTAAATAGGACACAGTAAAAACTGCATTTTTCTTTTTCTAGCCTCCTTTCGGCCGAATATAAATCCAGTTTATCAGCAACGACGGCAAAACGCATACCGCGACGAGTCGGCGTTCTATCGTTTCGTGCTCTGTAAAGTTCAGCCCGCTGATGGCCCAGTGACACTTCATTAAATCTTTTCACCGTCTCTCTCCTTTCGAATTGACTTCGGCTTTCAGTGATAAAGACCCTGAATATTCTAAAATTATTAAATCACCGCTCGCAAGACTTCCATAGTAGACCAGAGTAGACGTGGTTTTGATCACTGAGTTCATTCCGCGGTACTAAATGATAACTCAAAGAGCTTCAATACAGAAGCCTTGGCGGCGGCGTGCAAATATTCTTTTGCCTTCTTAAAAGAGATTTTTACAATATGTAACGTTCCTAACTGAACTAGACCACACAACCTACAGTAACTTGGATTTCCACAATCACTGAGATGATGGACTAGTTTTCCTCGGCGTTGGCAAAATATCACCGCCGTTCCTGATTTATTTTGGTGACAACATATTCCGCACTCCCGTAGGCTAAGTAGAGACAAAACTCCTACTAGGGCGCTCCTCCCCTCTACAGTTTAATTGTTATATCCCAGATTCTGGGACACACGTGACCAGACCAGACCAGGGTCTCTCCTCGCTCGCCTCAGAGAGCGGTTAGATGAGAGACCCTGGGAACGAGGTTGAGATCTGTGACCATTGACCGCCAGACTAGTCTTATCAGGTATTTTAAGGGGATCTCCTAGATAAGCCTAAAAAGGCTTCTGAGACTTCCTGCTCAGGATTATATTAATTGCGTTGTAGTATGCAGTGTTGTTGTAATGATGATCTTGTGCAAATAAATAAATAAATAAAATAAGTAATGGTAATAGGACTGAGTGGAGTCCAATTCGGTCTGTAATCATACGAGTGATAACAAAATCGGACGACCGCGCAGCGGGAGTCCGATTTGTTTATCACGATTTTTTTTAGCAAAATTCAAGGTTTTTAAGCTGAGTTGGAGTCGATAGACAGCTCACTTCAAGCTGTAAACATCAGAGCCAGAGTCAATGATGATTCTTCGTTTCCTTGGCTGTTCGGGACGGTGACTTTCTCTTAAGTTGCTGGTGTTTAACAGAAAACTGTTTAAAATTTAAAATGGTGCCGAGAGATTCTATTTTGTGGCCATGCTGTACTTGGACGACGGCATAACGGTGAATTCTGCCACATTCGCTAATGAAGAAACTTGGTTTGAACTGATTGGGGCAGAACTGCTGGTCGAACATTCTCCTACAGCTGGTGGATTTGCCGAAGCTGCAGGCACGGAACTGTGCAAAGGGAATGTTGAAGAAATCGCAGATGTCGAGCTGGATTGTACAGGCACGTATCCGCTAGCAATGTGAAATGATTCTCGTCTTTCACTGGCAGTTTAATGCATTAATGTTTTGGCTTTACAACATTCTACCTATGCTGCCATCCATGATTTAGTTGCTCGAGCGATATTTTTGGAGGCTGCGGTTTTACTATTATTTATTTCTGAAATTTCTCCGTCCGATACAAGGGGAAAACTTAGCTTGGTCTACTGCCATTGTTCCTGTATTTTGTTGAACAAAATTATAATTTTCGATGGAGGAAATACTAGCATACTGTGCAGTGGTATTTCAGTCTGGTGGATGTTTACCTCCCGGTTTGCCGCGGTTGTTGCGAAGCGATATAAAACAATGCTGTGGAGGGCTGAACTTCATCTGAACATGTCAACATATCCACAAAGAACTCGTCTGGATAGTTGGCATAAACATTTGTGCCATAGCAAATAAGAAATCACCACTGTCTTCTAAAATATAGTCATTGTTCAAGGGAAAAAAATTCTCCATTTTGATGAAAGCCCCAATTTAGGAGTTTGTCCACTTGTTTCTATGGTGATTGAAACCAAGGTTGTGATTGGTTGATTCAAACTACAACTTAAAATGTGATTGGTTAATTTTAACTACAACTTTGAATGTGATTGGTTTATTGAACTGTTAGCCTGCGTAGCTGGCGGGATTTCGCGCGCGAGTGCATTTGTTTTGGTTGCGAAGCCGTGAACGCGAGTGGCGAAGCCGTGAGAGGATTGGTGAAGAGTCCAAACTGTCCGATAACAAGGTGTCCGATAACAAACTGTCCGATAACAATTTGACAAGTGAATTAGTGAGAAATAGGAGTTTTTTAAACCAATTACAATCGAGGAAATTGTAATTTTTATGATTAATGACATAAAAACATCTTCCACATAAACTCGCTCGCAGCACTTCACTTTCCCATGGAAACTACTAGTCGTATAAACACATATAAATAAACAGCGCGGGACACATCGTTCGAATTCTCCTCAATTCTCTCGACTGTTGACCTTTAAAAACATTTCAGTAATCACGGCTTGAATCATTCGAAAATTCATACACCTCGTCAATTTTGTGACTTTCATGATCAGTGTCTTCTTTTTCTTTTTCGGCAATCAGGTATGGTTAAACCTGTATGAGCTGGCACTTTCGGTAAGTGAGCTATTTTCTTAAAAGAGACTTCTATGATTACAGGCAGGTGTTTCGTCGTCAACACCCTAAGTGAGACCATAATCCTTGATTCGTACCCGAGACGACGAAAATTTCTCAACCTTTGCATTTTGGAGTCTCCCCCGGGTTTTGAACATCAGGCCCGGGTTGTTCAAAGGCTGGATAACGCTATCCACCGGTTAAATCACTATTCAGCGGATAGCGTGGTTTGTTTTGTTAACACTTATCCGCTGGATAGCGATTTATCCGCTGGATAGCGTTATCCAGCCTTTGAACAACCCGGGCGCATTTGAGGCCGTTTCATGGTCGGTTGCACCGTGTCAAGTTAGTTATTCTTTCATTGCTGACCTATGCAATGTTGCACCGTGTATCCGGGCCTTAAGTACTCACAGGAGCCTGCAACTCCCATAATAAGCCAATGCAACGGCAATTTTACACACCAGTCTAATTTTAGATGTTTTTCCTGCGAAATAGGCCAGTTCCAGTCTACATGATCATATACCTGCCAACTCTCACGCCTGCGGGTTGAAAATTTCGATCTCACGCCGGCTCACGCTTGGGGGCCAATTTCTCACGCCTGATTGAAAAATGTGAGTTGTTGCCGTCTTGCTTGACACAATTTCCAAAAATTTGTTAACTCAGACCCATGTAAGGAAAGAAAACCATGAGTAAAATGAATAAATGACAATACCACAACTGCCTTAAAAAATTCACCATGTCAGTCCAAAACTTTCTGATTGTAGAACTTTAGCGCTGATGTTATCAACTAACGTCGGTCCTTGTGGCTAAGCGTTTTCTTGATAACTTCGCCTTCGGCAGGCTTAAGACGTCTTCGGAAGACTTCGGACTTTTTTGGGAATCTTCGGACTTCTTCGGAAATGATCGTGTCGTCTTCAAAAATCCCAGCACTCCTAGGATAAAAATCTCACGCCTTTATCTGAGAAAAAAGTTGGCAGGTATATGATCACGCTTCAGTAAGGATAAAACAATGTGGCCTCACGTGAACATTTCGACATGTCAACATTTTGTCAGTGCTCGTGATTGCAATTGGTCACTGAGGTTCCTGTGGGGATCTGAATTCGAGATAAATTCAAACTAAAAACAGATCGGTTTGTGAAAACGCCGTGACAGGAATATGGAGTAGTTGCAGGCTCCTAGTGATGGGCTCCTGGTAGTACTTTAAAATATCTTATCGCAGAAATGCTCTACATTGAATAACTTCTCTCACGAACGTTTTAATATAAATAGCACCGTATATGAAAAATGTCAATGTACGTCATGTCTGCTACATCGCAGGCAAGATACATTTTACGTTATGGCTGATAGAGTTGATAACCTTGCTCAAGAGGACTCATATCCCCAGTAACCGGTTGGTGGAAAAAACAATCTTGAAGGTCCAGACTCAATCATCCACGGAGTAAGGAGCGGCACAGAATATTTGTGACATGTACAAACTAGAGGCGACGTAACTTGCATCGGAGCAGTAGTTCCACCTTCATATGGTTTTCGTCTTCCTTTCGCTCGGCGATTCGAGAACCACACCTAAAGAATCATAACAACAACTACCAATGAAAAAGAGTTATGTTTTACTTCAGTCTGATTGGTTCCATACTCAAGGTATATGACGTTATGTACCATCAGTTCCTTAAATGAAAATATATACCAGTGCAGTACTCTAATATCAAGCCAACCGAGAGCTTAGTGGTCTTTTTCCGAGTATACTCACACCCGTAGAAGATATCAGGAAGTGAATGTATGAAAAATCATATTTTAACTGCAGTTCTAGTTTGAGAGTTTCCTTTCAATGATTTTAGGTAATCGACAACCTCTTATGGTTACCTCCAAATTTTCATTACTTGGATACATATCATATTGATTTAAAAAACGTAATTTTATATGATTGCTGTTTCGCGAGCGAGCCTTAAAGCGAGCGAACAAAGCAGCAGAGCGTATCGGTACAGGGACAAAAATTCTCGATTTCTACCCACGATGCATCTGGAATTTTTTTTCATAATGCCTTCACTCCGCTGGATTTACTATAGTGCCTTGCTCGCCCATTCATTTTCAATACCTGCTGGCACGACGACCCGTCATCAGAACTTAGCATGAGTGCGCTGGTACTGTTTGCGGAAATTCGTTGAGGTGAGTTCTCTTGTGTCTCTGTTTCAAAACGAGTCTGAGTTCGAAACCTTTCATATGAAAATGAGTTGCACATGCAAATTCATTTTCATGCAAATCAAAGTCATTTTCATAAGAATGGTTTCGCACTTAGACCCGCTTTGAAACAGAGACACTAGAGAACTCGGAAATGGCCTATTTGTTTCTTTGTGATCGATTTCTCTTAGATATTTCTTTGTTGACTGACAGAGAATTTTATTCTAAAGAGAATCAAAACAAAGCGAAAAATATACAAAATTGGTGAATAAAAATCATGAATCCCTGTATCAATTTGCGCTTTACAACTCATTCTGTCTTTCTGATTGTCGCTAACCGAGTGATAAAACGACTGGCGTCTTAACCGTTTGTTTTGAGGATCTTAGAGTTTTAGATAAGCTAGACTCCATTTACTGTGGCATTCAAGGTTCACACTGTTCAGTTTTGCGATGCAGTTTCTACTGTTATCTCACTCGTAACTTTCCAGATACATCTGTTGTGGGCGACAACGCTTTTGCTATCTCCATTCGTGCGGACCTTGTGGGTTTTCCCGCTTCGTACAGCTAACGATCAGGTTACTTCAATTCGTTACTTGGCGTTTAGTTCTCTACCGCCACTCATAGCAAAAAACATAATTTACGAAATCAAAATCAAAGCGAAATAAGAAATAATGAGAAAATGATTTTTATAACACAGAATTTGATGTAGTTATATTTTCTTATTTTCTATATTTTCTTCAGTTATTGTTGAGTTAATTTTATCTTGCTGTGGACAGACGATTTGAACTGAACCTATTGTTGTTAAGTTGAAAAGCCCCAGGCGCCCCCTGGGCGGGGGGATTGGATCTGTTAAATATTATTATGGGATGGAAAATAAAGTTGTCTTTGAGCACAAGGAATTTTTATGGCGAAGTGTGTTTATTGCGGCGGTAGATACTACAGATAGGTTCTTTTCCACAAAGGAAAGAATATCCCATGCCGTTTATATGTTACATTGTTTAAAGTACATAGCCAAATTAAATTATTCTCTCATTGGCTGATTGTACTTGTTTGTTCTTGTTAGATAAACGATAACTCAATTGACACCTGGGCAGCACTCCTCTACCCGTTAGGTACACTAGTTAATTTTGATATTTCTTGTGAGTGGAGTAATATTGAACATTTGTTTGTCGCACTTGAGATTCTTGGCCATACCATAATCATCATATCATCTTGGTATGGCCGCTAAACAGAAAAGGTAGTAATAAAACTCAATGCTGAATGATTCACCTTCTGATACAAATTAGCGCGTCAACGTTTAATTTATTTTACGGTCGGCATATCATCTAGCAGCACCGAGACTGTCGGTAAATATGAGTTTGTCCATTCAACTGTCTGGCATTACCTGGATTCTTGTTTCGTGGATTCCCAGTTTATGAGATAACGTTTCTCGATTCCATGCATTAGGATACGGATTCCTCTCAAATTCGACCTCCAGTTCATGAAGTTGGCGGCTTGTATACTTTGCACGCTGCCGACGCTGTCGCCGAATCAACACATTTTCCTCTTCTGATACGGAGTCTCCCTCAGTAGCAGCAGCATCTGTTAAATCATGGATACTGTCACAAGACTTTATTGACTTGGATGCAGAGTACATCTTTAAAACTTACCAGAGAGACCGCAAAGTTTAGAATCTTCCTGTTCGAATCAAAACATGACCAAATTTTTTCTTTCCCTTTTTCGTTCCACTGGATGCCGATCGTGCATCCTTATTGCGATTTCTTGTAATCTAAATGGGCTTAAATAGGTATATACGACAGCAGCCCCCTAACTGAATATGCCCCCAAAATTCCTTACGCGAAAAATATCTCAGATCTTTGCAGAGTTATTTTTAGTGAATGAGCAATATTTGCTTATAGAGTGACGCTGTTAGTAACTAATGTTGAACCTTAAAGATCAGCAACGTAGTTATCAGTTGAACACTTTCTCTTCGCGATAAGCGAAAAGGGTTTAACATAACCCCAAACTGACCAATACAGCGTCACTACAGTAACGAAAATGAAGGGGAGGAGACATAAAAATTATATTTGCAAACGTTTTATTATTGTTACCAAGAAAGGGGGATGCAAATATGCATAAATCAAATGAAAGAAACTTTCCTTAATTGCGTTTTTCTTATGAACAAATAATGCGGTCTGACAAGAGCCATTGAGGCGGGTCAACCTGAGTGAACAAGAGCTTAGCAATGTTTATTTTGGGATCAAATGTTATAAGTTTTACTGGTAGATGTTAGTATCAACCCAAAATCCGTTTTAGTAAATGTTTGCGAATTAGTTGTCTATTTTCCAAAGCCTCATTCAATTTCGATAAGTCTCATATTTTTTTCATCTTGATATTTGCAAATGTGGGTCCTGTTACATACACTAAATACCTAAATAACTTAGAAGCAAACTTACTGGGGCTTGTAAATTTCAGATTTCTTTACACTAAGAAGAGTATATAGATTGTATTAAATCTAACAGTTTAAACCGTTATTACGTAGAGTGCACAAAAACCAAAAGTTAGGCACTTTGATTGCGCCTTACTTTATCGGGAAAAAGATAGAACTGGTCAGTCCCGAACCAAAAGTAAGAACTCAGGTTAACTTGACAATTAAAATTTGTGACATTGCGAGAGAACATTGTTAATTCATCTTCAGTACGATGTCTTTGTTTTGTGCTCCATTACTCAGAGTCTTGGGAGCAAATGTTAGAAATTTATGATAGGAAATTTGAGAAGTGTTTCGTCGAATGATTAGACATGTCCTTACCTTGCTCTTCTGGACTCTGAAACCCCGTTGGATCTTCAACTGGAAGGTTCAAAATGTCCTCAATAGAATGAGATGAAATGTTCCTGCTCATCTGGGAATTCTCGTCATTCTTCTGGTACCCTTGCTTGTCACAAGCTGCACGAGCCATCATCTTATGCTTGATAAGCCGGCTGATCGAGCTTAGTGAAGGTAGGTTCTCTCGGCTGCAAACATTTTCGTTAAGAAGGCGATCGCGAAGCTCCCATGAGAAAATTCCTGGCTGCTCCCTCCTATACTGCTCTATCTTTTCCTCTATTTTGGGAGTGATCACTCTTGGTCTTCCGACATTAGCACCTCCAGGATTGATAGATCCCGTCTTTTGGTATTTTGAAAGCAGCTTGCTGATGCAGCCATGGGTAATTTTCAAGCGGCGACTAATGTCGCAAGGGCGAACGCCCAGTCGCGCCAATTCAATGATCTCTTCCCTGATTTCTTTCGGTAAAGGCTTTCCATTGATGTAAACGCCTCCCAGTTGATTCACTCGTCCTAGACCTATAAGTTACATTTCCTTCAGTGTTAATTGTACATAGAGCTATGTGATTTGAAACCAGAGGATTAATTACATGCATTAAGACGGCTAACAGGATAGCATCGAAAGTGTAGACAATATTTCGTTAAATGCAGCTTTCGATTCTATTATTACGCTTATTGATAAGAAAGATGAAGATCGCTCGGTGCTGGATAATTGGAGACCTCATCTTTTTAGTGAACACGGACGTTAAAGCTTTGCCAAAAGATTTAGCATTTCGTATTAAAAAAAAGTTTTGCCAAATGTAATCCATCACAATCAAAGCGGCTACGTGGAAGGAAGGTACATCGGTGAAACCATTAGACCTGTATTTCTGAATTATAGATTTTACCCTAAGAGTGAAGGCACGAGCAGCATATTAGCGTTTTCTTGATCACTTTGAAAAAGCTTTCGACAATATTGAATGGAACTTATTCACAGATGTCTGAGAGTCTTTGGTTTCGGATCTGTCTTTATAAGATGGTTTTCAGTACTTTACAAGGATATTTCCAGTTGCATTTGCAACAATGGTGTACACTCGGATTATTTTACTCTCGAAAGGGATGTTCGACAAGGAGATCTTTGTCACCCTACATTTTTATCACCGCGAAAGAACTACTATCTATTAATATAAGAACAAATAATAACACCCGAGGAATTAATATCGGAGAAACTTAAAACAAGGTGCTACAATACGCTCGTTCAAGGATTTGTTAGATGCTATTAACCAACTTAATCAATTGTGTCAATTATTACCAAACACGCGGAATCTGCTTCTATCTAACTTTTGTTTTTGTACGCGGCGAAACAGTTACATACTTTCAGGAGTGCACTGATAAAGAAGGAGGAATATCAAGAGAAATCTACCTGCCCCAGATATATCAAAATCCATTGCTTCCACGGAAAAGAGTGCTCTTCTCGTTTGGCAGCCAGAAGTCTATCTCGTGCAATCATTCTTTTTCAAACAATTTATGTTATTTGGTGACTAAGTAACTAAAATTGAACCGTGAGGAACTCGTTTAGAACTTCCTACCCAAAGGCGTATTTCAATTGTATCCATTTTCCATCTCAGCTTACAAAAGGGTATTGTGAACTATTGACAACTACATATAGAATGAGTATAATTGCCTTTTTGATTTAAGTCTGAAAACAAAACACGCCCTTAAATAAGCTATTTGCGAGGTTGTAACTGAGAGGTATAAATGTATAAACATTAGGGCATTTTTTTGTAAGGCCCAATAATAATAATTATATTTACCTTACATGAAAATTCATTATGAACACCTGAAAATTATTATAAAATTACTGGCCTAAGTTAATTGCAGGTTTTTGCATTTCGTGTCAGTAAGAAGCATTTATTCACTGAGATTTGATCCAAAAGGTAAAAATGAGAATTTAATTGAATGCTATTTTCTTGTAGAAGTTCTTTGTTTCTTTCTGTGAATATCAGTTAGCTTCGGGACACCTGTCGTGCACTGTTCTGTTTATTAAACAGTTGCCTTAAGAATTTGAGAGTTCTTAAAGTCGAAATTTTGATATTAACGAGTTCACCGAATCCTTTAATTTAAAATTAAGTTTTGCACACTTTGTGTGAACAACCTTATAGCGTGGAAGTTGAAGTTAACGTAACATTAACTTTTCATGGATACAATGAGTTTTGTTAAAATACGATAAAATCTATCCGTTTTAATTTTGTCTTTCTTTTTTCTCTCAAGCCTGAAAGCGTCTATAAAATTCTCTTCATCGTTTTCTTTCATACCAACTGCTGAGTTGACGGAATAAGCCGCTAAAAAGTTTTCAGCTCACACAATTTTCTACACATGTCCCCTAAGTACTTCCTATGTTATTTGTAGCAAACTATGGGGGTTAGCAGAAATAATTATTTGTCTCCTGGGAAGCTGTGAGCAATTGATTGGCACGTGGTAGCATACGGTGCAGCGTTATGATTTCCTGAAAACAGTTCGAGTGATCATAATATGCTATGATGAAATAGTTTTTACAATAACTTCGATGACCCACAAGACTTGTAAGGGTACTTCAAGCGTTAACCGCATGTTCACTAGTAATCATCTTTCTACCCTTAAATTGATTACAAGAATTACCTTAAAAAGGAACAGCGTACCGGCTGGTAAATTGTGTTTTAATAAGTATGGCTGTCGTTTATAACTGTGCTTAATTTTCTTGAAATAAAAAGAGTGGCGAAAGCAAAACATATCAACTAAAAAGAAAAGGACTTCAAAATTTTACTAGAAGAACTTTTTTGACTCAAGTCCTCTCACAAAATCAAGTTTGATTAATGATATTCCACTTCCATCCTTATAATCCTACACTTCCTCCTAAGCTACTTGTTCTGTTTTGCTCTGTAGAATCTTTTTATCAAACTTATTTGTATAATTGGCGGAATTTACCAGTGCAGTGAGGAGTTAGTAAAGAGAACTTTTCCATAATGTCCATAATCAGCAGGACACTCTTCCTTTATAATTTTACCCTTCCACACCCAAAAATAAGAGAGCTTTTGGGGCCGACATTTCAAGAATCATATAACAATAGAGACTGGGTTGTGTCAAAATTTTCTGACTGTGGGAGAGTGCCTTCGACGAATTGTGGACACCTAACTTGTGACCATCAATGAATTAAAAATTTACAAGTCACTGTCACTAAAACCATTTATAACTGTCACAATGTTAAAATGTGCATTGATTAACTGTGCAAGACTTAAGGTTACTGAGCCAACCGTGCCTCTGTCAACAAAGCAAACATGTGTGTTCCATATGTTTTACAACATGGTTATCCTTTTTCCACGTTCACTTAGCACGTTTGTAAAGCTAATTGAATACCAATGACCCCTGAAGCTATAACATTTCACAAACGGTGTAGAGTGTTAAGAACTCTCGTGGGAAAATCTTCTAAGTAAATGTTTTTTTTTTCAAACTTAAACTGCGGTTATACAATAAGTTGAATTCTGACATCGTTTCAGAGATGGAGCACTTGATAAACAACCATTTATTCTTAAACAATGGGCGTGTTTGTGTTTAAGTGGCGCCCTTGCTTTGATAATCCAAATGCTGCCATCTTTGTCATAAAGCTCGACCCATAAAGGAACATTTGATACCTATACAAAGAGAACAGAACGGAAGAGAATGAGATCTATCGAAACAAAAATAGGGGTCTCCCAACGATAAAATGAAGTTATAGCAGGGGCCACTACTACTGATGGTGTACATTTCGAATTCTCGATGCTTGAGGTGCCAAGTGAACTGCGTGCGCAGTAATGATGCGCAAAAAAAAAAATTAGCGCGAACGTGTGCCTATGAAAAGAAATTTTCAATTCACAGCATATCAGTAGCATAGGCACGCAAGGCGTGCAAGAAATATTTGCCAACGAGCCAGCCGAGTGAAGACGCGAGGTTGGCGAAGCGGCAGCATTATAGAGCCGTGCGAAAGTACTGTGCAGAAGGAAAAATCTCGAGTGATCGAGTGGGCTGACCGCTGGGCAAACTATTGGCCAACGTTTTCACTGCCCGACACTTACATTAACGCATAGGTGAACACCGTTATTTAGCCATCGGAAAACACCTTGAAACACAGCATGGCAACAGCAAAACAAAGACTGATCACCTTTTCAAAGTTCTGAGGAAATGTAACAGCAAGTTTAGTGTACGAGATGTTGTACATAAAGACATCAATCTTTCTCTTAACACGCAAACCGACTCCATTCGCGCCAAACTGTTTGCGCGACACTATCGTACATTTATTTTTTGTGTGTTTCTTACCTTTGGGATTATACCCATAGGACCCGCAAATATTTTATATATTGTTTCAAATATTATATATTCATTTTACACCTCATACTATTTTCACTTTTTAACTTGATAATGGCGTGACGTAGCGCCGAAACGTCGTTTACCGCTTATTTTAAATGTTTTTTAAAATCTTTTAGCGTTTAACTTTTTATCAATTCAAAAATCTGCAATTGCTTAAATTGCGATTACAACTGCGATGATCACGTGTCCATTTCAGCAGAAGCGTCTGTAACTAGTAACAGGTGATATCTGGGAAAGAAACAAACCAAATTTTACGTTGACACGTTCATACCATTTGCTACATCCTCCAGGTACATAGCAGGGTATTACAACACGGACCTTTAACTTATTTTGGCATTTAAATATCAATACATTTTGGACTGCTGTATTACAACACTTGCTTTCCAACGTTGACTTGGTTACTATGGTGACAGGGACAGTGACTTACTCTAAACATCTCGCACACGAAAAGAAGCTTAAGCTTTGAAAAAAAACGCTAAGTTGTGTTGCCGAACATCATCTGTATTTTTAAGTTCAAAATTTGATAACTTTTACAATGTAAACAATTCTTTCCAGCTACCTGTTTCCCTCACAGTACTTGTATTGCCTTAATTCAGTCCAGAGGCCCGTTTCTCGAAGGTCCCGAAATGTTTTCACACCCGGACACCTGTGGCAGAATCTCAAACCTTATGATTACAGAGCTGTTTAATTTTACATATTCTTAGTATGCCCGAAACTCCCTTTATGCAAGCCCTTTCAGGCGTATACACATTTCTGTTCTAAGATGCAAATTAACTAATTATGGCTTTACCGACCCTTTAAGTTTCCGGGGCTTTCCAGAAACAGAGTGCCCCAGGCTCGTAAAATTATTTACAAGGGACTCTTAGCAAACTCAGAACAAGAAAATATCAATATTGAAAGACATGGATTCTATTTTTCAACATTACATCTCACTCGTTCGCTGAACCCTCGAACAGAAATTCATATATGTGCGCCAGTGTCATATTTATCGCGGAGTCCGTCGCTGAAAACCATTCATTGATTCGAATTTTTCGAAGAGGAACCAGTTACTCTTTGTTTCCCATGCACACTGTTAGCGCCTAACTTAAAAATAAACCTATGAGTATTCTCCGAAGAATAGGGACCTAGTGATACGATACCTAATGGTGCCGGATGCTACCTCGTCACTTGCAGGTCACGTCTTTGGGATTTTGCGCCATACACAAGAAGGTTTCTCACATTATACCCGATAATGACTCGTAAATTGAGAAACTAATTTTTCCATTGTTTGGCTCATCACTAGTCATAACTTGGCACTATCATGAATAGAATGATTTTATCCTCGAATAACTAAAGGAGTTTTAGTTCGCGTGACGTGTTACACAGGAACCTGCATTAGCCCAGTGTGGGGACGTGGCTGCTTTTTGCATAAAATGCTTGTAGCCCGAAATTCACTTCCCTCGGAAAGATCTTTGTATTTGTGAATATCGTATCCTTTAGCAGGTGAGCATTTTACAGCTGCGCCAATTATTACGCGTGTGTCATCAAAGTTTCATAACCTGTCATAAGTGATTCCTATAGTCATTGTATGAGTTAATCCCCTGCATCTTGCGGATTTGAATGTGTACAGCGGGCGGGAAATACACCTACTGCACGCTTTTCACATTAACCAGCTTGTTTGTCAGCACATGTGTTGCTTTTATGACGGCAACTGATGATACATAATGTGCTATGTATGTAACCATGGAAGGTTTGTCCTCCACCAGCTCCAGACTAGTCAAACTACAACTTAATAACATGGATTTACACGCTTTGCATCTGTAGTTCTTGTCAGACGTTGTCAAGTCAGCATAAAACACTGCGCATTTTGCAGCCACGAGCTAAAGAGCTTTTATCCACACTGCTAAAAACTGTTGCTCGCAACAGAAGGTGGGGCTTCAGGTGCCATTGCCTCATTTCAACACAGTACAAACCATTAAAATCTTTATTTAGTTCAGTGCTGAATTTCTAAAAGAAATAAAATAGTGAACTATTGGGCTTTTGACTTATTTGGTGCATAGCTTTTAAACACTGCTACGTTGAAAACAGCCAATATGAACAGTACACGTGCTTCATTCAAACTTTCTCTCTTAGAAGTCCAACAAGAACATACTCCGAAGAAATATTTCAAAAACTAAAGAGAAATTGACGTCTGTACAATTAACTTGAAAAGAACTGTTTTGCTGTAAACTTGAGACAAATTCGAAAAGACTGCGTGAAGTCCCGTGTGTTGGATTAGAAATTCCTCCTAAACGTGTCTTTGTGTGTCCCCTGAGATAGAAGTATGAGATCCGGAAAATTGTCAAGAATGAAGGGCAAAAAACTGAAGCATTGAATAGTCTAAGATTTCTTAGGAGACCACCATGATCATTATGTCTTGATAACTTTAGGGTGCTAATGTTACTGTTACAAAAGGAGGCTACCCTTGAAGTTTTATTCTTTTTGCTTTTTCGTATATACACTTCAAATTAGAGTAAAGAATATAAACGTTAAAATTGAAACTGACTAAATAAATCCTGAGTCTCAGTGAATGTTTACCCGTCAGAGGGGAAAACTTTTCATACAATGCTCCCCTTCGCCGTCTAGGTAGTCCCTCAAAAGTTTTATCCTACGGATTGAAAAGTGCTTTCGCTTCATAAAATATAATTCGGTTAATGAAAATGATAAATTAGTTCATTGTGTCACATCACCCCCCTTAACGTTGAAGAAAAAGGGTAGCTGGTTAGAATGAGCACCTGCTGGCACAAACAAGGTTTAAAAGTTTAGCGAGTTATATCTTAAAAACATAACATTTCAAGCAGCGCCCACCCGTGAACGATGTTATCTTATTGTATACCTTGCAACAAAAATACATCATTCTTTTAGTGGTTATTCGACTTGGATCAAACTGTGGACGGTGTGAAATCTGTTGTTAAGGGAGTAGGAGTTATGCTGTCACCTGTTCCTAGATTTTATTTGACCATCGTTGAAAAGCAAACCACAAGCTCACGCTTACTAGTGGTGCTTGAGTAATTTACAGTTGACCAAAATAGCCCGGCTTTCTTTGCCTCCAGGGGAATTTTACTTTTCCAGGTTATCATTTTCCCGGATAGAGTTTGTCGATTTGTCCAGGCGATTTAAAAAAGTCGAATTTTTGGACTGATACTTGTGAGTACTTAGAAGCGAAAGGAGGCCAGCAACTTCACTTGTAGCAAAAAGCACATAATCATTTAGAGAGAAAGCCTTTTGATTATCTTGAAGTAATGAATTTTTTTTGTCAATAGCTATAGTGGTAGAGGAAGTGAATATTCTTTGTGCCAACCATTAATAGCCTAAATTATCAGTGCATAGTCACTCTTTATTTTGTTACTGAGGTACTGAAAAATGTTTCGTTAGCTACTTCTTCCTCGTGAAAAAAAAAAAAAAAAACTGAAAGACCAGGTGAATGTTTGTACGAAACTAATAAAGAAGTTCATTTGACGAGGAAGACTGTTAGGTGTCAAGTGCTACTTCACTGGAACATTCGAAACACACATGAATGTTTAAAATGCACTCCAAAGGATACCGAATTGAATTGGGTTGAAATCCCACCTACTTGAACAAATTTACTTTCTTTACGCCTTTGAAGTTACCTTTTCCATGCTGTCAGGTCGTTTTTGCTTTGCAGTTTACTATTTTTTCTTTTGCACTTAAAGGATTGGCTTGAACGTGTATGTATGACAACCTGCCGGACGGTGGAAATTAAACAGGCTTTGTCAAGTGTCGATTTTACTTTTCCAAAAGCGCCCTACATGTATCGGTATTAGAATATTTGACTAACTGTTCATATCACGTTTTACAGTTACTGCGAAAAAGGGACACCTGTCGAATGTATGACAAAACAGAAAATACATTTCACAACACCATTGTTTTATTTTCATTCTGTTCAGAAACGATTGAATGTATTAATATTTAACCGTTAGCCTCACGATAGATTTATCTGTCGACAGAACTTCTCACAAAATTTCCACCTTTCGGAGAATAAGTAAATTCTGATGCTTTAATACATTGTTTTGTCAGTAATTGAACCACGAAACTTGATTACGGTAAAGCAATTAAGAAACACTTAAATTACTTAAGCGATTCTCTGAAGAAACCGAAACTAATACTCTTTATTATGATCACAGATTGAATCTCTCGTATCCAAACATTATTTTTCACTTATCGTGCATGTATCCTTTTATATTTCACTTTATTAATAAACACATGGAGCTTTTTTCTTGATAATGATGGTACCATGTACTGCAAGACGTCTCATTTCTCGTTTGTTTTCGTCAAATAATGAAATATGCTAGTGTGATAAATGTAAGTGTCACCCCAGCGACATGAAAAACTTCTACTTACCTGAAGAAAGCAAACTACAATTTAGAAATAAAAATATTCATTATGTGGAAAAGTGTAGGAGGTCCCAGAATCAGAGAGAAAGTAGCCCTTGAACGGTTCAGTTGCCTTGTTTGTTATCCATTGTTCTCTATTTTGGGTGGTCGGCGCACGTTCCTCTATAGGGGTTGTAAACAAAAGCGAGGTGCTTCTATTGTTGGGCAGGATGTGTCGGCTATAAGAAATGAACCAAAGCACGCGGTAATTAAAGACATAAGCTGGTGCAACATCGAGAAATCCTTTCATTCGCCAACACAGAACATACGAGCTTCAGCAAACCATTCTAACCTTCTAGACATGGACGGTTTTCAGGCAGCTGGTAATGTCTTTCTTACTTTTCATTGCATTTTCTAGGTAAATTTTGAAAGTAAACTCTATTACGAGTCTAAAAATTTTTAGAAAACAATGGATTATTTCTGGGATAATTTTAGTTTTTACTTATTCCCCTGTAGACATATCTGATCTACTGTAATTCATCTCAAATAGCAACTGAAAATTGATAAAGTTAACTAACTTTAGACATTGTTTATTATATGGACCTTACTTAAACTTAATTAACCACTGGCAAGTACACTCAAAAGTTTCTCTTTTTGACACTTAACAATAACAAATAAATGTTGCACGGGTGCTTGCTACTCCTCATTTCTGAATACACGGCGCTCACAAACATGTTGTGAGCGACATTAGCGTTAAACCTCAAATGTTCAAAGAAACGCCTGTTTAATCGTTAGGAAATTACAGCACTAAGAGATCTCAGATGTAGTAGTTTTAAGGATTTTCAGTATATACCAACAAACCAAATTAAAGCTTTTTTAAATACAAGAATGTGGTCTGTCTTCAACGTAGTCAAAAGTAGCAGAGTGCCGTTAATGAAATAACTCAAACAAAGTATGTCCTAATTAAATATACGATTGTGGACAAGGCAAGTTAGTAAGAATGGTGCTCGAGAGCGCACGGTTTATTCCGAAAGAAAAAAAAAACCCTTGGCTATCTTCTGTAACGTTTATTTCTAGTCATGTAGCTAAATATGAAATGGACATCGTATGAAAGTTTATTTAAATGATAACTTTTCACAATAAGTTATAATATAATCGTAATAGAAGTGGTAATAGAAATACAATTTTGATAACGATATAAACTACACCTGTATAGTTGTAATAGTCAAAACAAGCACGCCAAGCTTATATCTCACCAGTTACGTGCTTTCCTCCCAATACAAAGCTTGAATCATAAACCAAATTTTGTTTTAAGCAGGTAGAGGAAGAATGCCAAGAGTAGTGACAAAACCAAAAAACGAAACTACAACACTGTCGCGGGCTACCATGTGCAAAATTATTTATTCACACCGGCTAAAACATTTGCTTTTAGAGGAGATGCCTGTTTAACCGTAACGTCATTGTTATTTCATAGCTAAGTGAGAGCAGATTTGTCAAAACGAACTGAGTATTTTGATGTCAGTTATTGCGTTAAATAACATAACTCGTGCCGTATTTCCGGCCCGTGGAGTCATCAATGCAAGTTCATAAATTCACCAGTTGTCTAGTGCTGGAGGCGAAGCGGCCTCATGGTTAGTGTCTCTTGATCGAGAAGTCCAGGTTTGGGACATATCTTGTGTTGCGTTCTTGGGCAAGACACTCTACTCTCACAATGCCTCTCTCCTCCAGGTGTACAAATGGGTACCGGCGAAGTAAATGCTGGGGGTAACCCTGCGGTGGACTAGCATCCCGTCCAGAGAGGAGTAGAGATACTCCCATTCGCTTCATGCTACAGAAACCGGGATAAGCTCCGGCCTGATCACGAGCCTCTTGGCTCGAATACAGACTTTACCTTTACTTGACTCCTGTAAATATTTTTTCTAGCATATCCCCGCGGATTTCTAAGTTAAATGCTGCGAGAGTGAGAGCCATGTCAATGTAAATTTCACAGTACATAAAACGATTCATGCGCTAAATAACCTAATAATGCACCTTTTTAAAGCAGATACCGCAGAACACAGCGATTAATACAAGTCACGGTACAGGCACGTTAAATAAGCAAAAAATCACGCCGTATTTTACTCTACTAGCCGCCGAATTGCAACACCCATTTATCTTTTACCTTCACAGTGCCAAGTTGTGTACGCTAATTGAAAGTAAAGTGTATGTAGACTTTTCAGTCATAATGATTTAGGGGCCACAATTTGTTAAATTGCCACAATGTTGTGCCTTATGGTCAACTGAAGTAAATACTTGAGAACGTTATGAGTTGGTGGCCAAGAGGACCCAAGTAGCTCAACAAGATACATTACTCACGGAGAGGACTCCACTTGAGACACTTTTTGAAACTCAAGTTTGCAAGCTCGCGCATGCGTAGGTGACTCAGCATTGATGACTATAGTTATAAGGCCCGTTTACACAGGCGATTTTTGTCGCGGCAACTCGATGCAATTTTTGTCGCGCTTTAAGTTGCAACTTCAAAATCGCTCGTGTAAACCAGGTGCGATTTTCAGTGCGATTTGTCGCCGCGATATCGCAGGGGTTTCGAACATGTTTGAAACTTGATGCAACTTTAGCGCGACAAAAATTGCATCGAGTTGCCACGACAAAAACACGTGTAAACGGGCCTTAACAAATTACTAATCTGAAATTGAGATATCTACTCGAAAGAGACCGGCTTTCCTCAGGGTGATATTTATGGTCTGCTAACTGGCAAGA
This sequence comes from Platygyra sinensis, assembly GCA_019787425.1. NCBI lineage: Eukaryota > Metazoa > Cnidaria > Anthozoa > Scleractinia > Merulinidae > Platygyra > Platygyra sinensis. Next base: position 6,549 of record JAHPZR010020209.1, on the reverse strand, counting down.
AACTATAACTAAGTGCAAATATATTGTAACTAATAATAATAAAATTCAGAGTTTATTCAAGATATATATTTAGTTTCGACCTGAGTTAATGAGTTCAGAAAATGCAGGTAAAAACCACTAAAGTAAGTTTAACGTATTTGACGCAGGTGATGGCAGACGCAACCAACTGGGAGGCACGTACGTCAGCGGAAAACCGCTTTCCCGTGAGCTGCGGAGGCGTATCATCAATCTTTCGTGCCTAGGACTTCGTCAATGTGATATCAGCCGGCAACTCAAGGTCACGCATGGTTGTATCAGCAAACTGCTGTCCAAGTATCAAGAAACCGGAAATGTGGATCCTGTGCAAAATGCGGGACGACCGAGAGTTATTACTGCTGAGATCGAGAACAAAATTGATCAATACAGAAGAGCGGACCCAGGGGCATTTTGCTGGGAGCTGAGAGAGCACCTACTACGAGATAAAGTTTGCAGTGTGGACGAGATCCCGTCTCTTAGCTCCATAAGTCGCCTAGTCAAAAGCAAAATTATTAACGAAGCAGCTGAAAAGAAAGAATTTGCCACAAAACGAGTTAATAAATGTGAAAGCACAAATAATCAATCTTCACCATTTTCCATCGCTAGTATATTAAATATTAAAAGCGATGAAGACAATCACCAAGAACCCAAGAAACCACAGTGCACAGATCAACAACTTAATGCAGGTAAAACAATTAAATTTAGTTTCTTTCTTCCTTACATTTACAGAACAGTAAACAAAAAAGGATGATGAAAAGGACCAATGGCCAAAATGACGAATTCCGGACAAAGCCATAAATGTTCAAGTTTTGCATGGTGAACACGTAAAATAATAACATTTAGATTGCTGTCAGTTCCATGTATTTGCTGGAAGTTTTGATTGTTCAAGGGGATTGTCTGTGCCCTTAGTGACTGTTCGGAATAATTACTTTTGTTTTTGTTTCAAGACGAAACTCAATTGAAAACCTTCCTATTGTTCATATTAATTTTTTTACGCCAACACAGCAAAACAAGGATCCTCTTGATGATCATTGGCCACTTTTGTTGTGTACGCTCTTACACTCGTGTGGTGGATAAAACCTTCCTCAGCAATATATAGACAAACTATGTAGTGCAAATTGTGTCGTCTTAGTCCTTTTACAAATAACAGCCACAACTGTTGCACAACGGCGATCACTAATTATTAAGTTCAAGCAAATTCAATAAATAAAGTGACAAATTCATAAACTAAAATAAGTAGTAGTAGTAGTAGTAGTAGCATTAGCAGTAGCAGCAGCAGTAGCAGTAGCAGTAGCTGTAGCAGTAGCAGTAGCAGTAGCAGTAGCAGTAGCAGTAGCAGTAGCAGTAGCAGTAGCAGTAGCAGTAGCAGTAGCAGTAGCAGTAGCAGTAGCAGTAGCAGTAACAGTAGCAGTAGCAGTAGCAGTAGCAGTGGGGCTAGCGGTAGCGGTAGCGGCAGCATTAGCAGTAGCAGTAGCAGTAGTAGCAGTAGTAGCAGCAACAGAGCCACGATATTGAAAACTTCGTTTGCCTGCTACAGTACTCGAGTAGGAACGAAAAGGTTGTATTTTGAATTTCTTAGATTGTGTGAGTTAACACTAGATGTAGTTTTTAAAAGGCCGTTTAGACAACTCGGAGCAAGATCATGAAGAATCTTAAGCAAAATGATTGCTAATTGCTTAGAACTCCTTCGTTCCAGGGAATCCCAACCGAGGTCACTGACTAAAGTAGACGATGTAATATTTAAGTCAGAAAAAGTGATTAAGCGTGCAAACAAAGGCGTTTATGCTACGAGTATGTCCAGCCTGTCTGAGTTATGACAACACTTTATTAGTTATGTACGGAAAGCTATAGTTATCTTTGTCAATCACAAAGGTAGTACATTGTTCAATGCCCAGCATTTGGTGGGATGGAAATATTAATAAGATGGTTGTTCAAGAGAGTGTGCATGTAGGTAACTAAGTATCAAAACTGACATAGCTGACTGGCAACTACTAGAAGGCTTTTTATTGCAGGTGAATATATGAAAGTTCATATATTGGAACTGCGGAGAATAATATGAAGATAAGATTGATCATTGCAGTTATGCTCAGGCCTGAACGGGATTCTTTTTTTTTTTCAGACTTTAACCTCACAACTGCTTAAGTTGCGCGCATAACTACGATGATGAATCAAATCTTCAGATCATTCTCCACAGTTCAAATTTATGAACTTCATATATTAACCTCTTACTAACCGAGCGCGAGGGCCGTACCGGGGAATATTGGCCCGAGGTCGTGGCAGTACGGACCGAGCGCAGCGAGGTCCGTACAAAACGACCGAGGGCCAATATTCCCCAGTACGGCTCCAGCTAGCTAGGTTAGTAAGTAGTTTATTATATGGCACTCGGGTCATGCTTGTTTGTTTTCTGTTAAAACGCACTTTCGGTAACTTGAATTCAAAGCACTTGCTCCGTGTGTTTTTGATGACGTGAGCGACTCAAAAAGAACAAGCTACCACGAGTTTGAAAACAAATTCAATGAACGTAAATCATTTTGAATATAAACAAGGCTTCAAGAACGATTTGTAACGGAATTTGTCACAAGTCTCAACAGCTCCAGTTTGATAAAATTCGGAAAATGGTTTCTGTCGATCCCGCATGGAATATTTTAACTTGCGCATCGCAAAATATGGATGAAGAAATGTCGAAGTTGGTTGCTGTGAAAATTATTCAAACATATACACAGCTAATGAAGAGGCAGTCTAAAGTCAATCCTCCTCGTCTCTCTCGATAACAGTTCGACGCTTCTTTTCATTCTGGACAATTCTGCGCTGAAAACTGGAAATTGTTGCTGGCTTGTACTCTTGTCCGTGTTTCCTATGTTTGTTAATTTATAAAACATGGCAAGAAGTGGTCAAGCTCCTTCGCAGGTAGGGTTTTAACTCTTTCATTTGTCATGCCGTTACCTTACAATTAGTGGAGAAGAGTGTTCAGATCAGCAGCCATCTTCTTATTTGTGTTTGCACTTTTTTGCTTCTTTATAAAATCGTCTTTTACTTCCCGACTTTCTCCGATGCCTGATTCAGTCTCTACATTAGACGTTTCCAGTTCTCCAGGATAATGAAATTCGCTTTGTGAATATTCGTCTTCCTAGTTCTTATTGTAAGCTCTGTAAAATATCAATCTGTTAGGTAGTTTTTTTTGCCAAGAATGAGAGTATTTACACGTTTTCGTTTCGTAGTTTTGGTTGCAAATTTTTAATTTGCGGCTTTCGAAAACAAAAACAAATACAGACCTTATGACCGTTTCCATGGTCCGTATGGCGAAATCTAGGGCTGTCCATAAGTTGCTCGGCAACTTTTGAGCACATTTTCAGATTTGGAGCAACTTTTAGTCCTTCAAGCAACTTTTCGAATTTCGTGCAACTTTTTTCTTTTTTGAATAACTTTCTTGCTTTTTAAGGCAATTTGTAACTAGAAATCGCCCATTCAAGTTCTAATTTAAAGCATCGGTTGCTTTTATGCATGATTTTGCGTTAAATACGTTTTGTATACAAAAACACTATTCCCCTAGTGGTCTGCCTGTGGTAGCAGCTGAAGGTGGTCAGCGGATATGCTCAAAAATTCAAAATGGCGGAGCCGAGTGACAATCCATGCTCGAGCTCGAGTGAAGATGATGAATATTCAGATCCTTTAGAAGTAGCAGCTAGTGCAGGAGCTAGATTAAGACTATGGTTCTATACCACATACACTCGTGTATGTCAGAGAAACGTTATATATTTAATAAGCATATTGGCAAAGTTTGTTTTTGTTCGAATACAGTCACGTGGTTATCGTAATAGAAAGCCAATACACAGAATCAGCTTTTTATGATTTGGGTTGAGAGAGACTCAGTCTTACAATATTGATGAGTCAGTATGATATAATTATGTATATAATATCTATGCATAGTGAAATCTATTTATTAAATCTTTATTTAAGTTGTTAATCAATCTCTTACACTAAAAAATTGAAGGCAACTTTTGAGCAACTTTTAAGGTTTTGGAGCAACTTTTGAGCAACTTTTTGTGAAAATTGGAGCAACTTGTGGACAGCCCTATCCCGACCAAGAAAGAACCAATCAAAATGCTCGGATTTACCTCAAGACTACCTTGCCATATAATAACCACTTTTATTTGTTTTGCCTTCTACGGGTATATCACGAATTCACAACGTCGCCAGTTACCGCTTGGCTTGATAGCTCAGTTGGTAGAGCGCTGCCAGTGCACCGGTACCGTAGAGGTCATGAGTTCGAATCCCGTTCACGCCTGAATTATGTTCAGGATTTATTTTCACAACTACTTAAGTAGAGATGATCATTTTTCCATGTAATTATTAGTGTTTTGGTCTGCCATAATTTTTACTGTAAGTTGTTAGTATTTCGTAATATAACTTGAAAACTGATTCTTTAGCTTTCGATCTTGGTTCAACTTCCAACCTCATGATTTATCAAATGTTGATGCGCGCTCTTTTGACAGAATGCCTACCTATACCCGATGCAGACGGTTTTCATGAAGACTCCCGTGGCAACAGAAGCTCGCCACCCCTTACTAGAGATATGTATTCGGAAGAGGCTCATTCTCGACCTCAACGAAGAGAACGAACCAAGTTTAACCGCGTTCAGAGCCTTGAGCTTGATAAGGAGTTCCAGAGAAATCCCTACCCTGGAATACAGCGAAGAATACAACTGGCTTGCAAATTGGCCATCGACGAATCTAGAATCCAGGTAACAACAGTTCCAATTATATCAAGGTCATCTCACAGATTATATTCGCATTCAGCGTAAAATGATTTTTTTTTTCGCTCTAACGCGTTTCTTGTGTATTTACAGGTTTGGTTTGCTAATCGACGAGCAAAGGGAAGGCGTCAAGTTGTTACCAAAGATCATCATCACTCAGTACACAATGTAAAGAGCAGAAGTTGCGTATTCCTAAAAGATACAAGCCCCTTGAAAACGTCAGGCTACAACGCTCTCTGCCACTTTGTAAACACAAGTCCAAATAAGAACCACTTTCACTAGCGACAGTGCTGAAGACATGGGTCACCTAATTACTAAAAATACTTATTTTATAATTACAGGATCTTTTTTAATCCTCTGAAAACATTAACCTGCATGATTACTGAAGGCAAAACAAATTCAACCAGGATTGTAGAAATAAGATTTCTCAAACCATTAATGATTCATTACATTTAACAAAAGAAATCATGCATGACCGAGACGATATTTGGATATATGATATTAATTAACATGGAATTTACGATTTCATTTCTCCGTTTTCTCGTTAGGTTTAGTTTCGATAGAGAAGATATATCAAACGCGGAAGACCGTGTCTGATCACATTTCAAAACACCTCGAAGTTCCTTAGAATACTCCGCGTGTTGATGGTCTTCCGTGTTCTACATATTTCCTAGGACATGCCTTTTCGGGTAACCTTCACAAAAAGCCCGCCATATATATATTGCTTTAGATATTAGGCAACTTAGAACAGACGAGAGTACAAATAGAATAGGTCAGCGGACTAGCACCCGGCTCAGCTAGTTGAGTTTCAATAGTATCGAGCGTATGAACATGACGTCATGGCAGCCATATTGGTGTCCCAAAACTATGAAACGGCGGCCATGTTGGTGTACCAAACCACTCCTCTTCACTCTTTTCGTATGTAAACATTTTCTTGTGTTTCAATAAATTTGCATGTCTGCTGGACACGTGAGTGCTAAGCTCTACAAGGTACGGCATGCCGTTTTAAGAAATTACTTGTAGTATACTCCATAAAAACGAAATTAATTGATTTAAGATTGCAAAACAATCCAGAAAATCATGTTCGTTGATGAAAGAAATGAAAAGAAAAGCTAAGAGAAAGCCATTTCTGGTTTTAGACTGTAACGCCCTTATTATTTGTGAGCATCCTTAGTGGTCACGCATTCCACCCGCAATATCATGCATCAGGCCTGCTCATGCATGGATCGAGCATAATAAAAGAGCTGGACCATTCCTTCAACTTTGCGTGGATCTTCACGTTCATTACCCCTATTTTTCGTTTGAAAGATCACTTTCTCTACCACTTTCCTACTTTTCGCAAAAAATAAAGAAAATTTGTTTACCAAAAGACTTTGAGAATAGTCCTTGGATGTTTCCCTGACGTTTCCCAGTTTTGCCTTACAGTAATCATTGTTTCCTGCGTCAATTTTTGTTTCCAAGATGCGAATTATGCTCCCGCTACATAGCAGAGAATTTGAACGAGAATCCGAGCATGCGAGCAGTTCAAAAATTTTGCGGCGCGAGCAAGCGAGCAGTCATCTAATTTTTGCGAGGAATTCGAGTTGTTTCGAAACTTTATTTCACACGGCTAACGGTAAAAGAACACACTCACGATTCAAAATACATAATTTATACGTACGGGAGAAAGTCCGCTGATAGGGGCAGAAAGTCCGCTAACAGGTTCAGATAAAGGTACAGAAATTTACATATCGTAACACTGATCCTCCCCTCAAAAGAAGAAAAAAAAAACTAGCACACAA
>JAHPZR010020206.1:5000-33722 GCA_019787425.1 Platygyra sinensis | reverse complement strand
GGCATTAAAGGGTTTTAACCCTTTAATTGCCCAATAGTGACTTAAAAGAACTTCAATACAAGGCTACAGGAGTAAACTTGTAAGTCCAAGGGACTGTCCCATTGTACTGTTGTAACAGCTGCAGAACGAAATCATTGGGCTACTAAAGGGTGAGTGAATGGTTTAAAATCCGAGGACTGCCAGAGGACTCTGAGATCCTAGTTACAAATCCGAGCTCGAGACTCCTTATAACAAAGTTTTTCGTGACTTGCAAAAAGGGTAAATTAAACAAACCATGCAAGAACGAGACTTTGAGACCACTAAAAAACGCTTTTAAGATTTTGAGATCCTGCCAATATATTCCGAGGCTAAGCTACATATTGAGCGGCCAGTTATTAAATTCCTGAAATTATTGCCAGTAAAATATGCAAGCAAACCTCTATCAACTGGCCTTCCTAGCAGTTACAGTCACACTTTTGATCATTCTGATCTGATGAAGGTTTTCCTATTGTCTTCATCCCTATTCAAAAGGCCTATTGAAATTTAATACATAACAAGTAATGATTTGTTTTAGAAAAGACAATGATAGACAAGAATCTGAAAAAGAAAGGGATGCCTAAAAACTGACATTTAGACACACGTTATTCATGATTGTCTTGACATGATCCATGTTTGTTGAGCAATCATTTCAAGACCCAATATTAGAAAAATATTTAAAGTTACATTAACCCATATTAAGCGGCCACCTTCTATTTCCCTGGGGTGGCTACTTTGACTATTAATAGTACCAATGGTATCAGTTCAAAGATGCCAACTCTCCTGGATTATTGGGGAGCTGACCTTAGTATAAACCCAACCTTGGGGCCTCCTATATGGGTAAAAATATCCTGTGGATATAAAGGAAAGAGCTTAAAATACATTTTCTACACTTGTTTTGACTGATGTTCAGGGGTTTTTTTGGTGAAAATTAAATACTTGATGAATTTTTGAGGTTGATCAGGTAGAGCTCCAATTTCAACGGTAATTATTGAAACTATTATTTTGCAGGGTTTTAATTTTTTTAGTTTGGCATCTTTATCAGTGCATGGGATGTCAGATCAGGAGCAAGATTTCAGTCAATTCACAAGCAGTTCCTCAGTTAATAACTGTACAAGCCCCTTCCAGATTTTATGATATTAAGAAATTAAATTGTTGGCAAAATTGTGTGCAAGTTTGTGCAAAATTTTCTGTCAACAGCCTGAACATCGCCATAAAGATGGATTGCATTCTTCTTTCTGAAGGCCTCACACGTGATTGACATACAGTACAACCTAAAGGTCGCTGCACAAGTTCAATTTTTAGCATTCTTCGTGTCCCACATGGTGTCTAGTTGCCTTGTCAGAGTGTCACCGAAAAAAATAGCAATAACAATTATCAATGGAAGTTTAACAACAATTATAACTAAGGCCTAACCAAACTAGCTGGACGTATAAATCAAGTTTGCTCGTTTCCGACAGGTGGGCAGAGGAAACGTCAACTTACTGACAGATGGAATAGCCAAAAAATCCCTATCATACTTTCTGAACTAAAAAATCGTCACCTTAGGTGCCCGAGGCTGTTTTTACGTCATCACGACGTAGGAAGAGCATTTTTTGGATTCAAAATGCGGATATACTCATAATTTTCCCACAGCATATCAAAAAACAGACTAAAAACATCACGTATTTACATACAAGTACATTAACATAACGCATGTTGTTGTGAAATTTCGTCAAGAGTTTGTGTCAAACAGACAATTTCAGCCAGGCGTTTAATTCCCAAAGTTGAAAGACGCAAAGCTGAGATTAATTGAAGTACCTCTCGTTTCTGTCATCATCCGAACTGCTATAGCCTTCAATATTGTAAGGATCCTCATCATTCATCATAATCTTCTTTGGTTTATTCATAACTTTTGTTGTTGGCAGACTGGCGAGCTTGTCTTCTTCCTACACTTCTATCTCGAATGCAATCTCGCCTCAGAGGAGACTGGTGCGGGTACGATTTGATCAATATCTGTTTTCTCTCTTCGATTCTTTATAGAAACGCCTTGCAAGGGGTGTTGAGAGTCTATTTTTGATCTGTCTCGTTTATCAACAAGAGGCCAAAGTATTGTTAGGAGGGAGTGAAGATGGCGTCGCATTCTATGGGAAAGACCACGTGCATTAGCTTGGAAGATTTCCTTGCTCTCCACCGACCGCAGCTTCTATCTATCGGTTTACCAGAACATTTATGGGAAAAACTTTACAGAAACTGTCTCCTATCGCAAGCTGCGACGCCACGGAGGCATTTGAGTTGCACGAAGATGAACAGTTTGTGTCCCCGGGTCGTTGGTCGCTCCACGCCAAACGGAATTTGCAAAAATTTAGTGATGTGTTCCTCATCGAGCACGCTTGGTCCAGCGACGGCGGACTTACGGCTAAGAAAAACTTGGAGAAATCGCCCGAACTTTTGGCGAGGATGAAGGAAATGATGTGCCGCCCAGGTGGAAACAGCGCCAACAGGGAGGGAAGCAGCGAGGAAGACCTGCTAGACACCTCCCACGTCCTTGCGCAAATCGGTGGAGTCGATGAGAAAAAAGCCGAAGAAACACTTCAGTCGACTGACGGTGATCTAATTGAAGCTTTGTGTCAAATCACTAGCGATTCTTATGAAACTAAAAAGCCGTCCAAATCCGACAGGTCAAAAATTATGACCTTCGAGGAATTCAAAACTGGCTTTCTTCACGCCGTCGGTATGGAGAAAGCAAAACTACTCTCCGAGGAATACGTTTCACAAAATGTATTGTCGATACAAGAGGGAAAGGAACAATACCCAGAGTCTCTGGGCTTTGGTCATGGTACGACTACGGCGTACAGTTGGTCAGAGGAAGACGAAGGTGCTATGGCAGTGTTTGTGTCTATCCCTGTAACGGCAAAAAGCGCGATGTTGTAAGCAAATTGTCGACAAAGCGTTGGACTTTGGGCATTAAGGGCTGCGTTCCGATCATCGATGGAGAATTTTACGGGAATATCTGCCCTGATGAATCGTTTGGACCTTTGATTCTCCCGGTTTGTTGGTCATGACGCTACAGAAACCGGAGAATGAGGAATCCGAGCTATGGCCAGTAAGTTGTGTAGCTTTGAACTAGAATAAATAACACATTTTTCGCCCGCGCCAAGCGTGACAATTACGTCTGCAGAAAAATTTTAGGATCGGCGTCCAATTGCGCTCCCACCGGCTCGCTTCATGCGCTACACGGTGTTTATTAACTAATTACACAGAGCTGAGCTCCCGTATAACTTTGATCGAGGACACTTTACGTATTATAGCCAATATAAAGCCTAAGAGAAAATTTAATGTTTTCTTTTCGAGTGGCTCTGCCATCAAAAGTCAAGTGGAAAACTTTTTTCATAATCAATCCAATATTTGAATTTTCGAAATGTTACATTTAATACAGGCACCTTAAATCAATCCCCAAGAATTTTACTCTGCAGTTTTAGTGACGTTTTATACTTTTTTGTGACAATGCTATCAGTTGAATTCTAACAATTTTGTTTCTTTATTGATAAGAAATATCATTTGACAAGTGTGGGTTATTGAATAGTTTAGGATTTCACTCTTATATCCTGTACACAAACTAATACAAACATGTTAAAAGACACCTAGATAAATACTTCAATCATGTTCAAAGGAACAGATGCTGGATGTGATGTTAAGTCACATCTGTAGCTATATATAATGTAATAAATAATTGGTACATGCAGATTAAGTGTTATGATTATACATACCTTTCCTCGACGCACTGAAGACTCCCAGTGAAAAAAAAAAATTGGTGTGACAGGAAAATAATCAGCTACTTGACCAGCTGTAGAGGTCAACTGGTGATGTTACAAGGCAGAATTTTTCAAATTTCCAACCTACATTCCGTGTGTTTAACTCCGTTCACACCCCTTGTGGCTGAATTTTAGGAGAAAGGATTTAAAATTAAATTTTGTCTGACTGTTTGAAATTTAGAACTCAACAAGATCTTATCAAAGATAGACAGTAGTAAAAAGAGAATTTGCTGCAAAAATGTTTTTTTTTTGCATTAAATCATTTACCAACATGTGGTTGCTGACAGATTTTAAAATTCCTAGTCAGTCTGAATTTATTGTATAGTTTCCAGTGTAAATACACCATTGATGTTGATATTTCAAAAATCTGCATTTGCATAGACATTAACAATATTGAGCACTCTCTGTGTTCCTAAGTTATGTTTTGACTTCACATTGCATTGTTATTTTGACAATTTATGTAAGCAAAATCTAATGACTTTTAGATTTATTTGAATCTTCAATATTATGATGTTTCCATTTTAGGTTTTAATCAAAGGAGAAAAGCATCTGACAGAAAAGGAAATATCAGATCGAGCAAGAGACGAAAGTCATGAAACCGACTACAAAATATACCAGGTTTTAGACAGCATGTGGTTTTATAACCAGACGTATCAAGCAGTGACACAAGATGGTGACAAACGGAAACCTGTTGGTATTTGATGGATGAAGTAGGATCAGCCATTGTACACAATACACAACCTAATGTCAAGTGTTCCCCATTTGCTTTTGCTGGAACTGGAGTGTTCTATTCTCTTCTCTGGCCTCTGACAGATTTAAAAGCAGGTGAAATGTGTGCAAGAAACTTTTGTCCTCCTCTAGGCATGGCAGAAACAGAACTGCAAAGAGAAACAAGGCTCTTAGCCTTCAGCTCTTCGCTTCCTGAAAGCTGTCCTAGCAACTTTGTGGTCGAACTTGCAAAGTTTCCCACTATAACAAAGGAAAACCATGTGGTGATCAATGTCAGTTCTTTAGAGGGAAGAAAAGAAAACGTGAACTGTTTTCACTCAAAAGATAAGAAATTGAACTTGAAGTTCTTTGTTGAACAGAATGGGAAAGAGAAGAGGCCAGTTTTGAGAGATTTAGGATGCACCCTTGTAACATCATCAACAGAAGCAGAAGCTATTTGGTTGGAGAGGTGGAACACGCCTGGACAAAGTATTCGGTGTGATGTAAGAGTCAATCGCCTCAGAGGGGAAGAACACCTACTTCATCGCCAATTGCTCTGTACCCATGTTCAAGAGGTGTGGGGCAGGGTGCCTTGGTTTCCGGTCTCTTATGATCTGTCAACCCATTTATCAGCTTTGTGTGCAGACTATTATTTCAGTGGCATTTCCAGTTACTGGATCTTAAGGGCTGCAGATCCCAGCACTCTCAGCATACGGCCAATTGTGACCAGTGATCTGCGGAGGGTGATCAGGTGTTCAGAAGTTGGCCATTTGGTAGCATCGCAGTGTAAGTAGAAATAACTGACAACAAGTGGGACCATTAACCAAAATGTTTTAAATACTCTATTTATTTTGTTTATTTATTTATTAGACAACATTTACCTCCTTTATCATCTCTGCATGCATTGTTTGAAATGACACAGTATAATTTTCATACAGGTATTTAACCCCTTCAGCCACCAGGGTTAGGAATTAGCTCTCACCCTCTCAGCATTAACAACAACATCAGCCTCAGTGACACACTTGGCTATCACCACATGTGGCAATATTTTTGTATTTACTACGTCGTCATCTGCAATAAATTACTGAACAGATGCATGGCAACACCGAATCTATTTGTTAATTGGTATATGCAGCTTACAGTACTCATTTTCACAAAGATTTTATACCTTTTGTTTTGTATTGACTGATTTGCATCAACTGAAGATACTACACTGTAGGTTCTCACAATTTTCCTTTGGTGTCTTGTGCAGAGTTGTTTCGTTTTCAGCCCGAACAATAAAATCATTTTTTTTTTTCGTGAGAGAAGTTATTTATTTATATTCCACTGCATTTTTAAAAAAAATTTTCTTCTTGAGCAACCTATAGCAAATTTAGTTGTTTTTTTATTGTCTTAGACTGCTTACTGACAGCTGTATGCAAGAAGAGGCGTTTCTGTCTACAATATGCAGTCACAGTTAAATCTCTACTACCACTTCAACTTCTGATACACAACACCCCACATGTGAACCTGGCAGAAACTGAGATGAACCACATAGCTTTCTTGGATGAGTATGACTCTTCAGCTCTTGTGTGTGTGAGCTCAGACATCAAGAAGAATGGAATGGTAAATCACAAGGTGACCTATGATGAGTTTTTGAAGGAACTAACTTCCATTTACTTGACAAAGAGGCAAACAACATGGGGTGACATTCAGTCAAAGATTCATGAAAGTATTGCTAAACTGTTTTACACTGTGGCACCAAGTCTGTCATCTTTTCAAGAAGGAAGTACAGAGAATCTCTGTGCAGTGTACGGTGTAGATGTACTTTTGAAAGACAGCTTAGAGCCTCTTATCATTGGGGTTAATCCGACACCAAGGTTTGACAGTCAGAAGTGTTTCTCTGATGTTCTGGTCACTGCATTTGGGCAAAATGGAGAGTGTTTGGAAAGTGCAAACATCAGCCAGGTTTCTGTGAAAGAGAGATGAAGTGATCCTCTGTTGGCATGATTAAAGTGTGGTGAGATATTGTATATTAACATGGGATTGTAAATAAGTGCAGTCATGATTGGGGCATTATGTAAATACATGTACATGGAATTTTAGTAGATAATCATGTATGCAATAATATTGATCTTACTAGTTTTCTGTTAGAAAGGTCTTTTCTTTGAACATGAAGTTAAGTACTGCATTGGAGGCCTGTAGTGATATATATTATGTTCAATGCATTGACAGATGTAGTCTGATCTCTCCTTTCCACTTTTGCATTCTTGGTTAATGTAAACTTCACTTGCATATCACACGAAGAGACCATCAGACAGTTTGTTGGAGAAAGTGCCAGACATGTCTCATGTGGTTAAAAGAGAGACCTTGTTGGCACTACTCTAACTGAGAAAAATGTTCAAAAATCACTGATTACAAACAATGTACTTGTAGTGTATTGTATATTGTAGCAGTGATCCTGAGTGGTATAGTGTTATAAACTAATGGTCTAACTTTTGACATGATTCTCCTTACAATAATGAATTTGTAAGTTAGAATGCTAGAATTGCCACTCCTTGTACTGTGCCGCCATTAATGTACATGTAACTCTATAGTAAGTTGCAATTTTCAGGACCATGTAGGTGTAGGGTTACTAACAAGAGTTTTTGTAAGATTCACGCAGTTCTACATGTACCCTTGTTTTTTACCAAACAACTGAAAGTTGTCCTTTGAGGCTCTTAGAAGCTGGAAATTTGTTGTCATTAATTAGAATTTGACTTAACATTCTGGAACTGTTTTCTCCCTGTGGGGAAAAATTCAAACTTTATTTTAAAAGACACTAAGTACTCCTGATGTAAAATAATTCATGAGATTCTTATTACAAACAGCTAATTTCAAAAACACTATTGGGTTCATGCAAGCAATGCTGTACCTTGATATCATGGATCACTGGTTAAGTTAAGCCTGAAAATGACACTGTTTCAGATTGCAAAGAAATTTAAAAAGCAATTCAAGCTTGCCGTTGAGTATAATCATCTCCTTTTGAACTAGGGTTTACTTTGACCAGCTTGAAAAAAGGAAACTTCCAAATCTTGTTTGGAAGATCCACTATATTGAAAAGAGGGAAAAAAACAACAACAACTTCTGAACACTATATATACCGGTAACTGCACTCATCTCTACTATTACGTACTGTTGAATTTTAGGTGTCTTGGTTTCTCTAGTATCTTTTAGAGTACAAAATTTAATAGGCCTTTCGCAGAAGTCCATCACATGGCCTTGTGAGGTATCAAAAATGGCTGTGGGAAGAAACAGAGACTAAAGAGATCAGTAACAGGTGATAATAAGAATGCCAAATTCACTTGTCTGTTAAATGTGTAGATGCTTGGCTGTCAATTAGGGCCCTAACAGGTAGCATCTGTAACAGTTGAGCATGCTTGACAGGCCCTTGATGTTAAGGGTGAACTAGCCTGTAGTTGATACAATTCACTCATAAAGTAACAAATTTGTTTGTAATTTATCAAGAGTAACAAAGCAAATTGTGACAGTGTTAAGATATCTGGTCTCAAAAAGCAGCAATGCTACGATTTTATTTCTCTGTTTTCTCCATACATCTGTAGTTTCAGCTGAGAAGATATATCAAACTTGACTGCATTTCCAAACATGTTGAAGTTTGCCACAAATACTCCACTTCATAGCGTCTTTGAATCTCTTCTTCGTATTTAGAAATGTGGTCAACAGTTTGTAGTGTTTGATTCTACATTGCGTGAATGTTAATAATGCATGAGTGGTATCACACTCATTCCTAAGGTATTTACTTTTTACCAGGACATTTTTTCTAATGAATTAGGCCATGTGACAGCTTTTTGCTAAGTGTCTATTATAATATTATCTATTCAGTGCTAGGTTGTTTTGAATTCCTATTTTAGTCATAAATTCATCCATGTTGTAGAATATACATATGTACATACAGTGATTAATTTGTGCACAAATGTTTGGAGTGGATTGGAGGGTAGTCAATTAATAATTTATAATTCACAATATTAATTATATTTACATTACACACTTACACATATTGCGTCATTTCATACATACAATATAATATATGTTTTGGATAAAGTTATTTTATATTGACTGCTTATTTACTTAAGGTGTGATATGGATGAACTATGGTAGAATGTTATTGTTATCATTAATAATTTGCAAGATAGGCTAGTATGCTCTTCAGTTAGAAATTATCCAGTATGATATTGAAATTTGGGATGATCATTAAAAGTAGTTTTTCCAGTGACCTTAAGTTTGTAAATTGATCAACTGCCGAGTAGAATGCTTTTAACTTCTCTCAGAAATGCATGTACAGAATACAGAATACAGATTTGATATCCTCCTGGCCAAATTGTTTCAAAACTAGAGCAATCATTGTACATGTATCCATTCTTAATGTCTGCAAAGGTCATTACGCTGTGTACTCATTTACCTGCATAAAATGGTCGTGTTTACTTGCGACATTGGTAAAACAGTCTTGTCGATTTGTTTTCATTATTCCATTTTACTGATTCAGATTTAATTTTGTTGACAAAGCAATTTTGTTAGCATCTTAAAGTGCATATGAAGTGAAAAATAATTTCTGCTTATTTGAAAGACTTTCAAAATACAGAAGAATGGCTTTTTTCTTTTTGAAATATGTTTTTTCGTTTCAGAGATATTAACATTTTTCTATTATGCAAATTAGATCAGTGATGACGTCATATTGTTTGCAGCTAAAAATTGTAAAATACTGAATAAACAATATCTTTAGAAATATTAAAGCAGTGTTCTTGAAACTTGGCACCATAAATGTGCATCACAAAAGAAACAAAATGACACCCTTAGCACCATTGCCATGACAACAGTTTTGCCACTGGTGTTGTTTTAATAAAAACTGAAAATCCCAGTTTTTGTCTGAAAAACAAGATCCATCTACTCTACACAATCTATCGTTGGGAGTTACGACAACATGGGAACTATGTATGTTCCATGTAGGACCCCTTCTCTCACTTAAGAGATTGAAAATGGAGGATTCGTTTTTTCGACAAAAAAGAGACTGGCGGAGCCGAAAGAGTTTTGTTTCTTTTGTGATGGACAATTATGGTGCCAAGTATCAAGGACAGTGCTTTAATATTTCTAGAGATATTGTTATTCAGTATTTTACAATTTTTAGCTGCAAACAATATGACGTCATCACTGATGTAATTTGCATAATAGAAAAACGTTAATATCTCTGAAACGAAAAAAGATATCTCAAAAAGAAAAACGCCATTCTTCTGTATTTTGGAAGGACTTTCAAATACGTAGAAATTATTTTTCACTTCATATGCACTTTAAGACAGAGGCATTACAGGTGTACATTCATAACCTTGGTATGTTAAGTTTGGCAGTGATGTTCTTTCACTGTGCTGTGTGCCATGTGCTGCACTAGTTTGAGTAATATCTTTGATGCTTCTTTTACAGTACTTGATATGTTTGCTTATACATCAAGACTGCCAGATATTATTTTACAACATTCAAAGTTACCAAGTTGATCAATTAAACCACAAATTGATAGTTGACTTTGGGTGGAAAAACCCAAAGAAGTAAAGCTGAAATAAAAAAAATCAAGACTGTATGTCATAAACAACAAATCGAGAAAAGGGAAACAAAAAGTTTACATGTACATTAAAATCCACATTTAGAAGATTGTTTCTGGCCAAAATGTAATGTTACAGCGCTCCAAGCTGCGACCATTTTGGTCGCCATGGCGAGTGGAAAAAATTTTTGGCAACCAAAATTCTGGCGAAAGTCGCCAATTGGCGACCAACAGATTAACAGAGAAAATTACTTGAAAAATTATCAATAATAGGACGAATTTAATCAATAGTACGAGCGGCGGCATCACCTGTCCTATCTCTTTTCTCCTCTTGCCGTTCAGAAACTCGACATAAATGCGTAAACTTACTGTAGCAAAGTAAAGTATTGAAAACATGCGTTCGGCACATTAACCCCTCGTGTAATATGTCATGAAGTGTCCTCCCATTCACGTTTCTGTTTTTTGGCGACTGAATTTTTTTATGGCGACCATTTTACAATTAAAGGTTGCCAGAGGGCGACTCTTTGAAAAAGTGAGCTTGGAGCACTGTGTTATTAAATGGTTGTGATAAATATAATTTTAGCTTGTTTATTATAACATTTACATGGAGAAGCTGTTTTTGATTTGTGTTTTGGGTAGATGATAATTATGCACAACTCTGGGCACAAAATTGGCCATGCACCATTGACTTGAAGACGATCTATTTTGTACCCTTTTAATAGTTTAATACTTCAGTTTCCTTACTTCTTTCCCTCTCCCAACTGTGGATAGGGCCAGAGATAATTACATAATTCGATACATAACAACTTTACTATCTTATAACAAACTTTAGGTTGTGAATGAAAACGTTTTCACTTGAGTGTTAAAAGTAATTCACTTTTTCCATGGTATTAGATTACTCTGGTACACTTTGTCATTGAGTCAAACAAAAAAGCAAAACCAACATAACTGGCTGGTGAACTCATCTGGCACTTCTTAACAAGTAAATAAATTAAGAGTTTTGTGATTGGTTGTTTGGATTGTCTGTGTCCTTTGTGACAGGCCAGAGGGATTACTTGAGTTTTATAACACTCAACTGAAAACCACTCCATGATGATAGTCACTGCAAATTGCATGTAACTTCAGGTAATGCTGGCTTGTATGTGCAGATCTAGGCTAAATGGTGACCATTTCCAAACGATAAGCATCAAAGGTGCAAAGGGCCATGCTCTGAAGAAAATGTTTTCAATTTTGACTCCGTAAAGACCATTTACTGGATTTCTGAGTCACTGTGAAAAATCTGTCTGATTTCCATAAATCGGTGAAAGCAACGGTGAAAACACTGAGGAATGCCAGCAATGAGCACAAGGATCAAAATGTGCTGTTGGTACGGCTCTTATGCTTGTGCCTGTCTTTGTGTGTTTGCAGCTTTTGTCACTAGTGAAATGCAGACTTGAGGCCAATGTTGTAAGTTAATTGCTCTTGATCAAGGCACCTGTTTTAGAAATGTATCTCTTTTGTCTTGTCCCAGTATAAAAATAGTATTTGTTGTAACACTGTCATTTTATGCAGTGTTTCGGTCTTGCAGTAATATTAAGCTAGTATGTACTAAGTGTATCTTGTGGGAGTGCAGTATTTTGATGTACCTTAGTTTAATAGTGTTAAGAGTTGTTTTTCCTTTATTTTATTTTGGGATTGATGAATTAATCATTTTCAATTCCCAAGGAGAGGCATTAATGTAATGCTTCTCTGTAATGTGAGGTAGCAATTATTAAGTGTTAAAGTTTGTAATCTTAGTTTAGGTTTAATCCCAGGTGCCTGTGGCCTCCCTATCTATTAAGTGCTAATTTAATGAAGTTAACAATGGAGGGTTCTTCCTCTCGATCAGTGTACGTCGTGGTGACTTGGTGTTGTTGTCATTTGGACACACACCCATGTAATGTCTTTGATCAGATGTGAGATCAGTGAACGAAATTGAACATATTAGGGTAGAGTGAATGAACTTATGTGAGACAGTATTTAATGGTGTGCCAGAAAGTTGCGACCACCAAGTAGCTACTCTTGTGTATGATACAAACTGATTGAGAGGGGCCCTTCAAGGGTAGAAAAGAGAAAGTAAAATAACAGCGTCAAAAATGTAATTAATAATTAAAAATACTGTCCTGGCATGTTTGTAACTGAGAAGTTTATTACTCTTTGTAGTCAGTATTAATATTCCTGCTTAGCTTAGCAAAGAAAAGTTATAAAACATAATTGCTACCTTCACTACCTTACCACTTGTATTCCTCTGACAGTCGGCACATGTGAATAAAGATACCAGATTTGCTTGCCAATTTGTAGTTGTGAGTAGTTGTTGTGTTGAGCAGCATGGAAGTGAATATGGGAAATCTATCACAAAAGAACATAATTACCTCCTGGAATGATAGGTACAGTGTGTGCAGAGGGCAACCATATTATGAGCTGAAGTCTTGGCGTTTGCAAGTAGTCTGTCCTGTTGCCACAGAGATGCCATCCGCAGTGGTGGATCCAGACCTTGAGCTAAGGGGGTGGGGGGTGGGGGGTGGGGGGGCTGGTTTTCATTTACTTGCCCTGCTGGCTTTTCTCCCTTTGGTCCTTTCTTTATTAACCCAAAATGAGGGGGGCCCCGGGCCCCTCCCTAGATCTGCCACTGATCAAATTCCAGATAATAAGCCCTTGGCTTTTATTAGTGTTCAATCAAAAGGCTTCTTTTCAAGAGTGGAGCTGGTGGTGGTGGTAGTTGGTTGTTGTTAGAGGAGGCTTATAATTGAAAGGAATTTTGCAATTGGGTTTAAGTCTGAAAAATGATAAGGTTTGATTACATGTCGTGTCTCTAAGCTTGATCCCCGAAAAACGTTGTACCTGCCCATGGAAGAAATTCTGAGGGGGTAAGGATCTTAAAATGCCAAGAAAATTAAAGGAAATTGTGAAGCCAAACTGACATTTGGAGGGTTGGGATTCTACAAAACCAGCAGGAGAATATCAGCCGTTTGCTTTTTCGGAGTGGTTTTTAGGGAGGACATTCAGTGGTATACTGGGAAAGGTTCCCATCCTTCAGCTCCATGCCTCAAGTTCCTTTGAATCTGCAGCAGACATTACGTGAGGATTTAAGTAAAGATCCAGATAAGAACTATAGTATTTTCTATTGTTCTGTGGCAATACGCTTTCCCCACATTGAAACGATTTTGTTTTCAGACGGAGAATTTATCAACTGTTAGTATAAATCTACTAGCATTCTATCACGAATGACGTCCTCTAATTGGCTACACTACTCATGTTCTATTTAAGCAATAGACCACAAGTTTCTATGGTTTATTTAACAAATAAAGAAGCCTAAGCCATGTATTACACTGTGATAAAACACGATGGTCATTTGAGAACACAAGGGAAATGTAGAAAACACGAGCCGCAGGCGAGTGTTTTCTACATTTCTCGAGTGTTCTCAAATAACTGGAGTGTGTAATCACAGTGTAATACATGGCTTAGGCTTCTTCATTTGCTTTAAAATCTAGATTTTACGCGTGCAAAACAATAAAACACGCTTTTTCTATGTTTTATACTCTGATAAAACATGGGTTTTTGACCAATCAGAGTGCACGCAGGGTCCTATCTATTTTTAAAGGCTGATAAACCACGCGGGATGTTGATAGAACACGGGAAGAATTTGTAAATCAAAAGCCGCAGGCGAGTGATTTACGAATTCTTCTCGTGTTCTACCAACATGCCAAGTGGTTTATCAACCTATAAACCATAGAAACTTGTGGTCTATTGCTTTTATATAATAATTGAGAAGATGCGTGATTTTTCCATGGGTTTACCGGCACAGTAAACCATAGCTGATTGACCAATCAGAGCGCGCACATTGATTTGGTTATTATATAATCTGTGATAGTGAGTAGCGTAGCAGTGTGCCTTTGTTAACAAAATAATGGCACTTCTTGGCGTTCTCGAGGTGTCTCTAAAGAGGATTTAGATAAAATTTTGAACGACTAGTAGATTTATACTAAAACAAAGATATTCGCTCTCGATTTCTATGCGTGATAGTTGACTCGACGATAGAAATCTTGAGCTCATAATCTAATTGTTAAATAGAAAGCAGGTTTATGAAATAAAATGTATTGTAACTCTAATTTGAAAACATTTCAACCAATCTCAACAGCGTAAACAGACAATAAAAGCTTCCAATTTTCCTCACATAGGATTACTGTGGTACTTGGACTCTGAAGAGATTTTGTTCAAAGAAAGATAGTTGACCAATTAACTGAGCCAATCAGAAGTATGATACAACAATAGCAAAGTTGTGCCAAAGTTGACACCTTTCTGCATTCCTTGCTATGTGGAGCTACAAGGACCATTACTTAATCAATATGCACTTCCAGTGAGGGAGGAGGGGGGAGGGGGGGAGGGGGGGAGGGGGGGAGGGGAGAGCCCAGGAGACTACAAGGCAGGCAGAACTTTGATTAGTTTTCAGCAGGAGGGCAACAGGTGCATGAAACTATTTGAACTGAACTTCTTTAAAAGGAAAACTTTCCTCCAAATGATCAAACCAGCTGGGCAAAATCATCCTCACAGCCAGTCGATTTTCCTGGTGCTCTGCCAGGCTGTAATGAAACCCTTGGGAGGGAGGTGTATTAGTCCCACGCAGACATTCTTTGAGCTTTTCACACAATCTTCCTCCACCACAAACGTCTGCCGAAGCCAAGGGAACATTCCTTGCCTTTTGTTTGCTCATGTCCTGATTACAAAGAAGTTCAATGGGTACTAGCAGGATCAAAGGGCAAGGAATGTTCCCTTGGCTTCAACAGACATTTGTGGGGGATGATGATTGCATGACAAGCCCAAAGAATGTCTGCATAGGAGGCTGTAGATGTATGGGAAGAAGAAGTGGGAGAGAACACCATTCGCTAGTTTACTTTCAAAAACGACCCAAAATGAGCCATTGTTACTTGGATTTAGTATCTTCATAGACTTAGGATGAGTGAACAAAAAAAATGCAGTTGGCCTAAATGACTACTCCTGATTTTAAGTAATGATCCGTGCAAGAACTAGGCAAAAGAACAATAGACCATGGCAATAGCGGCAGTTATTATTTCGGCGCTGATCACTCGAATCAAATTAAATTCAACGTATGTGATTGGTCCACACGCAAAAAGCTTGAAATTTGAATTTCAAATTGAAAAGTAGATACACTGGAATCTGTTCGAATATCTTTTTATTTTGGATTTGAATTCGTTGCATGTGTAAACTTAACATATCTTAAACTGACAAAATTTCGATGCGCCAAAAGGCTAACTTTTGATTGGCGCATAGAACAATGCTAAAATTTTACCGGGAGATAGATTTTAGAGAGATGGGGCACATATCAAAAAAAAATTTTGTTGATGTCACTTTTTTATTGCTTTTTTCTACGATTTTTCGATATCAGCCAATCAGATGCGCCGATTTAATTGAATTTAAAAATTATTCTTTCCCACCTCTTAATCGATTTTGCCAATTGCCTGCCTAGTTTTTGCTCAGATCATTACTTAAATAGAAAGGATACAGAGGCTTCCTAACAATTAAAAGTTTTACTTTCTTAAATTTGAACCCAGATCTCCCTTGGCCAACTTATCAGTGCCCAGTGAGACCAGAGTGTGAGATTGTTATTTTCCATCATGACCCAAGAACATGAATGGAAAAATCTTTGATGATGTGATGATTTCCTCTCCCCACAGCACGTGACAGGCTCAGGGATTCTCATAGGAAAATTTGAATTAGAATTCCAAAGGAGGCCAAAACCTTTTTCGTGTCTAACAGTCTGGGCAACTAATGACAATGTCTAAATATTTCTCAGCCTGCAACTCTAGACAATCCTAAACATCCTGATTATTCAATGCTAACAAAATCCTCAATTCACTACTTGCAATATACCATAATGCACCTCTTTAACCCCCCAAAATTTTGCATACTCATTGTTTGCAATTTCTCCTGGGACATGAACATGTCCCAAGAGTAATCTAAAACAATGCCTATGCAAATTTTTTTGGGGTAAAAGAGGTGTATTATGGGATTTGTGCAAGTAGAAAATGCAGAGGCCTTCAGAGCCCTACCAAGATAATGAACACCCTCAACCCTTTCACCTGAGAGTCCCCCAGAAAAGAGAAGACATAAAATTTACACAGTTCAGGTCTGTATTGTAAGATACATAGGGATCAAGTGTTCCCCTGTTGATTTACAGCTGCCGACAGCATGCAGAACAAAAAAAGGATCAACATCAGTTAGTGAATGTAACTGTCCTGTGGAAAGCAAGGTGCTAGATATTATGTTTATTATTTATATCTCTCAGTCTGGAAAAAGAACACAGCAGTTCAAGCATGTAGGAA
Organism: Platygyra sinensis; assembly: GCA_019787425.1. NCBI lineage: Eukaryota > Metazoa > Cnidaria > Anthozoa > Scleractinia > Merulinidae > Platygyra > Platygyra sinensis. The sequence continues at coordinate 17,280 of JAHPZR010020206.1, read as the reverse complement.
GTGGCTTCAGTGGAGTTTTTCATTTAGCATGCTTGACTGTAGAACACAGCAGTTCAAGCATGTAGGAAGTGGCTTCAGTGGAGTTTTTCATTTAGCATGCTTGACTGTAGAACACAGCAGTTCAAGCATGTAGGAAGTGGCTTCAGTGGAGTTTTTCATTTAGCATGCTTGACTGTAGAACACAGCAGTTCAAGCATGTAGGAAGTGGCTTCAGTGGAGTTTTTCATTTAGCATGCTTGACTGTAGAACACAGCAGTTCAAGCATGTAGGAAGTGGCTTCAGTGAAGTTTTTCATTTAGCATGCTTGACTGTAGAACACAGCAGTTCAAGCATGTAGGAAGTGGCTTCAGTGAAGTTTTTCATTTAGCATGCTTGACTGTAGAACACAGCAGATTTACCTTGGTGTAATAACCTGTGAAGTTTTTCTTTGTCTTGTAGCTATTGTTAGGGTTAGGGTCTATTATGTTGACTTCTTTGTTTTACGTCACTGGTGAGTGTTAAGCGGCCTTCACACAGCAAACTAAAGTTGGCAAACTTGTGTTGGCAAACTCAAGTTGATGTGTGTGAACGAAACAAAAACAGTCAGCAAACAAGTCGGCAAACTGTTTGCGACAAATAGAACTTGCCTCTATTCTCGCCAACTTTTTTGTGTTGGTAAACTCGTATCTGACATGTGAACGGTTGGCCAACATGTGTTAGTAATTTTCAACCAATCAAAACGAGCTCTATTCACGTGATTTATTTGCCCGACACTTCACAAAATGGGGGACGTGAGTCAACACTTTCTAAATTTAATCACAAAGTGGTTCACAATTGTCTGGATGTTCGAGATGTTTCATCAGTAGCCTACAAAGATACTAAAAACAAACAAAACAAAACGGAGGAGCGCGTGGACAAACTTGGTTTCGTCCAAACCTTTCTAATTCTCCACTGCTTTCTCATTCTTTTCTTCTTATCCTCTGTTTCATTGTTGTACGTGATTGAAACTGCACTAAAAGGCGGCCATGTTGGAAATTGCCGTGTTTATTATTTGTCATGAGTTTGATGTGTGAAGGAACGAGTTTGCCAACTTTTTGAAGTTTTCCAACACGAGTTTGCCAACTTAAGTTTGCCGTGTGAAGGCCGCTTTACAGGTTCTCACACTGAGGATGAGCCAATACAGCACATAAAACTGACCAACCACAATTCATGGACAATCTGAGAGAGATAATAGAACAATTCAGAAAATAGCCCAAAGAAAATAGGAATACTGATTGGTTAAAAATCGTGTTTGTATAACTTGATGACAATTCACAGAAATGTTGTTGTAGTCACGTTCTTCCTTATTTTCTTTGGGCTCTTTTTTTTTTTAAAAAAAGAAACATTTTCTTTATGTTTCTTGATAGCAAAATTGAAAATGTTTTCCTTTTGTCTCAATAATGCCATCAAAAATTCTCTAAACTGGAGAACAAAATATTCTATTGTTCCACTTAGAAGGTTGGATTAAGTGAAGCATCCTTGAATGTGTACAGTCAAACCTCCAGTTGTGACCACCTCTCCTCAGCGACCAGTTTTCCAAAATACCAAAAGTTTCTACATCAAATCACTCTCTTTAGAACCTCTTGTAAGCAACCACTTCTCATATGTGGCTGCAACCACTTTCAGAGCACACTCACTCACTCACCCCTTTAGTGCCCACTGGTGCAAAGGGAGGCAACATTTACAAGATTTCTCCATTCCTATCAGTTGTTTGCAGTCTTTTCTATTGTGCTCCAGCATAGTTGGTGTTTCTTCTGCTACTGTCCCATGGCATGTAGTGATGAGGCAAAATTTTGACAAAACATCATCTAAGCTTTTGTAAGAGACCACCGAAGCTTTACATTTTGCATGGTTGCTTACCAAAGGTTCAACTATAGTCATTTTAATGACACTCTAACAGTTTTCAAAGATGAGAAAGATCAATCCCTGCAAATTTGTAAGAAAGCCTATTACTGCCTCCTCAGCTACAAAGTTCATCCCATGACAACATCCACTCTGGATGACACCTTCTTACACCCTGACACTGAGAAGAATTCATGTCTTTCAGGGAAGTACTCCATCTGATCTGCAATCTCTGTAACTAAAGCCTCTTTTACTTGGAAGCCTTTGTTGATAAGATCCCTTCTGATACATTGCTTTACATGCATCCTCTCCAATGGAAGAAATGGAACCAAATGATCAATGACTTCTGATTTCAGTAGGTCTGCAAACCAAACATCTGCCATTCGTTTGACAATGCCATGGAAAATAATTTCCAGTTCACTTAAAGTTAGGGATTCTCTCAGTTTTCCCTCAAGAGCATGATTCAGTACATGCTGATTAATTGCCTCGCCACCAGAATTTGACAGGAAAATAAATACCACATTTCCATAGACAGCTTTGTTGCCTCGGTAATCCAAGATGGCATCTTTAATTGTATCCATCATGCCATGGTGAATTTTGTCCATTTCATCAAATATAAATAAGCCACCCTTTCTACACTGCGATATATTTCCCTTAACCCATCTTTGTAGCTGTACATTGTAGTTTTTCACTTCAGATTCATGAGGAAAATGAAGCGGAATGATAAACTTGTGTACGAAGGGGCTGAGAGTCTTGCGCTTGAAAAAGTGTTCTGTAATAATATTGCTGGACAAAGTTCTTGCCTATTCCAGTCCAGCCATGAAAAGACAACACAAGTGGCTTCCTTATGCCTTGCTTGTTGAAGTGATTCTTCAATGCTGAGGTGACCAGCTTCTGAGCAATGTGTTGACCATATAACTCCGTCTTGAGGGTACTGCCAATGCCTGAAATATTCTTGCTGAATTCACTATCGAGACAAAGGCTGTGAGGATTTACATGAAAGTATACGGATAAAGATAATGCACATAATGCAAAAATAAGGGCCATTTTTAAAAACCACCGCTTAGAGTGTGGCTTATTTTGTGATTGGTCATTAGTGTCATCTGGTTGCTGTGATGTTTTGTTGCCCCCTTTTGCACGGCATTCAGTAGAATCACTATCCTCATCATCGCTGAAAGAAAACTCAGATTTTTTCCTGGCCATTTTCCCCTCCAATGGTAAACGATTTCGAAGGGCTGTACTTCGCTTGGAATCATCTCCATTTTTCCCTGATCTTTCCTGGCAATCTGATTGTTTGTTGTAATTGTTTATTTTACAACCTGATGGCTCTTCGCCGATTGTCAGATCAATAACTTCAGGTGCCAAGCAGAGTTTGCTACTGTTGTGTACAACATTCAGAGTTGCTGTATCACACCAGTCACAGTCAGATTCTTTCACTGGGAAATGTAGCATGTTATCAGTTGTGTCAAAATTGCCCTGATCATTTGGGCAACTAAATAATGTTATAGCATTTTGGCTTGATTGCCTGGTCACTTCTACTGGTGAGACAACTGCTGACCCGAGCTGTGAGTCCGAGTCAAACCTCAACCCTTGGTTCAAACCGGTTTGACTGGTTTTACCGGTCTTTCCATGTCTACCAGATGGTCCAAGAGAAAAGATTTCTTTGGGACTGCTGAAAGATGGACAAGACATATGTCTTGATAAAGGGCTGAACAAGTGGCTCTTCTTGGGGCTTTTGTTTGCTTCCTTTGTTTCTCGAATATGCTTTGCGGTTGGATTTCTTGTCAGGTCAATATCCTTGAGTCCAACAGCTCTAGGACGCTTACCGATCACAAGCGAACTTGACCTAATAATGAACTCTTTTGACGAATCTGTCGGAAAACCACCTTCTTGACAGACCTTACTACCTTGAGAATGTAAAAGAAGGCTTGAAGAGGGAGAGGAGTTCGCAAACGAAGAATTTTTGGCCCAAGGAAGAGGAGATTCCAATGAACTTGTGCTAGAGTCAGTTATGGTAATCACGTTTGACTCGTGGTTTTCTTCATCAGAATCTTGGTCACTTTCTTGGCTTCGTGGACTCCATTCTTCTTCTTGCCTTTCCCGATACATCGAAGAATCTAGAGAGGAAAAGTACCTACGGAAAGGTACTCTTGAAGACATCCTTCTCGTCAGCTCAGCTTGTTAGTGATTTCGATAAATCCTGCTTGAACTGAAACATGTTCGCGCCGTTAAATGACGAGAGAGCCTGGGAACAGGTCGACCAATCTGAAAGGGGACGGACGGGACGGTACGGGACCTTCTCCTCTGACCTGGACCTCCTCTAGTAAACGTTACTACTCCATTTAATCCCAGCCATCCTTCCCCAGGACCCTAGATCCCAGCAGGATAGAAAAAAATAGGCGAGTGTGAAACAGAAAAATTAGAGACTGAGTGTAGCAATCAGGACAGGATGGGCTCACTATGGGCTACTAGGACCTCTATAAAAATATTGGTACTTCGGTTTTCCCCTTTCCTCAAAAACCAACATTTCCAAATTCCAATTAGATCTGGATTATTGTCAAGCATGTTATCATGAACCTCTGGCTCCGGTGATCGTGCAAGCACTCCCTGTGTTTGACATTAACTTTACATTTATTGGTAACCTTCTTATGTATGTTGTTTTCTTTACTTTGCAATGACATTTATGCTTAGAAAGTTGGAAAACACAAAATGCTTACTGATCACAAGTGAATTTGTCTTTTCAGAGTACACCCAGTGGTTATAATTATTTAATATAAGGCAATGGTTCCCACCCACAACAAATTTTTCTCACTGTCCCCCACACTCCAACCCTTAATTAAGTTCCTTTGGATCTGCCGCAGACATCAAGGGAGGTTTCAAAGGAGGTCACTCCAAAAAGCATACTTTTTGACTTCGCCCAAGGCGAGTAAACAGTCAGCTTCTCCACTCTGACACTGAAGTTGAAAGTCAAAGAGCATGCTATCCTGAAGAAATTGTCTTAAAAGAGGCGACTTGATTTAGCTGCCATTTTGAAACTGTCTTGGGGTGTACAAAAGGCAGAAGGGGAAATGGCAGGAAGTGAAATTTAAAAATTATGCTACTTTTTGTAATTAAGGTGTTAAAATACTTTCAAAAAATACTTATCATTTTCTGAGTTCAAGTAACTGTTATATTTTTATTTTTATTAGTACTGTTATGCTTCTATAATTTGATTTCTATGCACTTGATAAGACTTCTTTGAGCTTCCCATACAGATTACCAAATGCAGATGTGCTTTAAACTGACTAAAAATACACAGATCTACAATGTGTGCCAAGGCTAACAACTCACCATCTACTACAGAATAGATGGTGAGTAGCGTAGCCAATAAGAGAACAGCTTGAGCAGGCCAGGTTATTAATCAGGTTATTTTATTGTATGGCTAGCTCCGCGCCATGAGCAGGCAGGATGAACCAAATCCTGCACTGATTGACTACCTGGGCTGGCAGGAAGGCATTACCTTGCCTGCTCTGGACTACTTGCTGTGTCCTGCAAGGATATTTCTTTCTTCTGAAAGCTATAATGGCTGGATATTGACCTTGTTCTTTTTTTCTGAGTATATGGACCTCACACTTGGTCAATAACCCATATTTATGGTATTAATGGGCCATTTTTTTTTTAAACAAAAAACTACACACCTTAGACTATTTCCATAAAAAAACAATCCACATGGCAAACTTCTGGCCAAAATCAAACCAATTAGAAAGGCTCAGATTTAGCTCAGGGCTACCTTGCCATATAATAAATATATCTTATTAGACATTTTGTTGTGTAGTTTTTCGCTGATAATTATCCAACTGCACTTTGCAGAGTACAAATAATGCTTAAGACGAGTACAAATATCACGGGGTATTTGTACTCCAGAGGACCGGTTAGACACGTTTCCTGCCGTTGACCAATCAGTTAGCTAGATTTCTTGCGCCAATTCCATTCCGCTTGGCATACTTCTGTCACACATTCCCTGTAAATAAATATCCACGAAATTTGCTCGCATGAACATACCAATTTGGCGTGTTGGATAATAAATCTCTTAGAAGTTTTGCTGTGTAGTATCACTGAGAATTTTTACTCGTAGTTTGTATTTTGACTCGCCCTACGGGCTCCCCAAAATACAGCACAACTTGTAAAAATACTCAGCGTTACTACACAACAAAATGTCTAATAAGATATGTGTATTTTTACGAGTTGTGCCGTATTTTGACGAGCCTGTAGGGCGAGTCAAAATACAAACAACGAGCAAAAATCATCAGTGATACTACACAACAAAACGTCTAATAAGGGTTCATTATCCAACACGCCAAATTGTTCTGTCCATGCGGGCGAATTTCGTGAATATTGATTTACAGGAATGCTTGACAGAAGTATGCGAAGCGGAATGGAATTGGTGCGGCAAATCCAGCTAAGTGATTGGTCAACGACAGGAAACCTGACTAACCGGTCCTCTAGAGTACAAATACCACAAGATATTTGTACTCATTTTGGGTGTTATTTGTACTCTACGAAGTGCAGTTGGATAATCAAATTAGATAACAGCAGTTTTAGGGCACGTTCGTTTGGGATATTCCGGAATAAGAATAAATTCCGGAATACATTCTGGAATACATTCTGGCTATTCTGCTCTTGGGAGCAGAATAACCGTAATGGAAATCCAGGTATTCCGGAATGAGAATAGCTCCCAAACAAACGCTTACTCGCATTATTCTAACTATTCTTATTCCAGATTGATCCCAAACGAACGCGCCCTTAATCGAGGTTAGAAAACCCAATAAAAAAGCCAGTAGATGAATATTTTCAAAGCATTTGTAAAGGATTTAAATCTTGTATTATGTGATCAGGATCAACATCTTTGGAATAGTCCCTGCAAACCCTGTTGACAATCAGTGATCTCATTCCCAGTTTAATAGCTGGCTTGTAATCCAAGTCGAAATTATCACCGACATGTAGAGCTTCTTCAGCTTTGACATCAAAATGAGACAAAACAAGGTGAAAAACTTCTGGAGCAGGTTTGCAAATTCCAACATCGAAAGAACATGCAAAGAATCTGAAGTATTCCTTCAAGCGTAGCCTTTCAAGAATAATATCCAGGCGTTCATCAAAGTTGGATATCACGGCAAGATGATAATTTCTGTTCTTCAAATGCTCCAACACATCAAATGTTTCAGGGTAAACCTGCCAATAGGTTGCAGTCGAGAATTCTTTGTACAATACAGAAGAAATTCTCGCTAAGTTTGCTTCATCGTGATAACCGGCTGAACGAAAAGTTTGCTTCACCACTCCATGCCACCATTTTTCACCCGTTTTAGCACTTTGAGCGCCAAAGTTTGGCAATGTTCTGTAGAAGTCTCGAAATGAGTCCTTGAAAGAATCGTTCAACGCTTCAGGCTCAATGTCGACCCCAAAACGAGCCGCCACATTACTGTACAGCTCTCCAGGTGAGCCTCGAACATGAAATAGCGTATTACAAGCATCAAATGTTATTAATCGTAACCTGCCGGCCATAAGAAAGCGTTGATATATGCCTCACGTCTATCCTCAGGTCGCCATTTTTCTTTTTCACTACACGGGAGAGACTGGGAACCGGAAGGAGATAAATACTGGTGCGGACTCGGAGAAAGAGAAAAGAAGGAATGCACTCGCTTTCCGTTTACCTGCGATCAGCTAATCAGGCGTCCTTTCTTTTTGATCGCAGGTTAGCTTTCCGTTGGACCAAAAATTGCTCACCATTTTTCAAAGAAAGCCAGTGATTCCAGTGGAAAATGCAAAGGAACATTCCATGTGGGGCTGTGTTACAGCTACCCTCCCCGAAAGGAAAATCTGCGAGGAGGGGAGGAGGGTTGAAGGAGCATGATAATTTACCACAAACAATACCAGTCATACCCTGCGAGACAGAGGTTCCTTGCTCTTTCTTCTCGGTGAGAGACGAGAGGAACCTGCTGCTCGCAACCGCACGATTCTTTGATCTCGCCGCCGTCCACGGCCAGGGACGAATAAATTAAAAAAAAACAGCTTTTGACAAGTTTAAAACAGGTTTTGAATTTGCGCATGGCAGACGTGAGTCAAAACGCAGGTTGAAAACACTCGGACTTGAATTCGAAAGTGCACGCGCTGCAGTATGCAAATGAGCTACTTGTACGCGTCAGACTTTCCTTTCAAAAACTCTAGCAAACTCGGTAGAAACTGCTGTTTGCTGTTAAATTTACGTTGCAAATCAAACAGCATTTGGAAACTTTCAGCCTATAGGCTTTTGTTGGAGTTTTAGGCGACACATTCGGCGAAGAAACAGGAGTTGCCGACTTACTGAAGTTTTTTTTGCTCCGAAGTTGTCGCAAGCTGTTCCCGGGAAATAAGAGGAAGTGACGTTTAGTTTCAAGGACAGAAAGTGCAGTTTCGCGTGACAGATGCTGACGTAGTAGGAGTTCCTGGCGTGCCTGTGACCCCCGCCCTTTTTTTTGACCTTTAGGAAGCAACCTACAACCGGTGGCTAAAACAACGTGACAATCTGGTGAGTACCCTCACTTTGACACAGTGGCCCCCTTTGAAAAATCTTGGCTACACCCCAGGTACGTATAGTAGTTTTAGTAGCTGTATTACGTCATACGTTCTAATGAAAATCAAGAATCGTTAATATTTCTAGGTTCGCAATGCAACCTTTTCCAAGGAACACATAATTGGCATGTCATTTCAAATTCAAACTTGATCTTTTTGGTATCATCGAAAATTTCTACATTCCTTGCAGAATTTCATAATATCATGATGGTTGGTAGCTAGGGCTTTTCCTCCCGTTCCTTCCTAAACTAAGAGTTCTAGGCCATAGACAGAAGTTGAATGCATCGAATGTAACGAAACGCGGAAGTCAAGTAGGTTGATAAATTACCTATTTATTGATGTTTCTTTCATCCTATGTGACTGCTATTGTGACGTCACATATGATGTCCAAATTTGGCATCAGAAAGAAATTCGAGAAATAAATAGAATTCTATGATTTTCGGTGAAAACCCCAAGACGTAATTCGTGATGAAATATGTGCCATAGCGAAACATATGCTAAATAAAAAAAATTAAAAATTTATGCAGCTTTGTCTTTCTCTGTTGCGAATATATTCATTATTCATTATTCGGGTATTTGAATTTCTTTAATTCACTTTAACTCTACGCCAGTTTATCCGATTTAGATGGGGGTTTCACTGTTAATATTGTTTCTCTGTGTAAAAAATTCTTGCACCGTTTTTGAACACTGCTTTTCCAATTTTTAGTGTTGTTAATAAAATAAGTGTCATGTAAGTGATCATTCTTTCCAGGAAAGTCAAAAATTTCTTAAGAATGGTTTAAAATATAAATGAATATTTCCTCCAATTAAGATGTTCTCATGTCTTGCTTCATTTCAAATATAAAATTCCCCTCTGTGGACCACAAAAGTTAAGAACTTTCTTAACTTTTGTCCTTTGAAAAGTAATGCCTAAAGCACAACCCTGATAGATTTCTATTATTCTTCCGATTCTTGTTCTGCACTAGGCAAAAAGAAAGCTAAGTTCCTTTTTTGGTTCAGGGTTTTGCACTTTACTAAGTCTACAACCTCCACCACGACATCGTCCGATTCAGTGTTGAAGAGTCTTCATCGTATTCAGTATGCTCATATTCCCTAGTCGTTCTCTCCGGTGGATAGCAAGTTTGAGAGGAAGAGTCCAGGCCTCGTATTTAGCTGATCCTGTATAAGATGGCAATAGTTGCCAATGGAAAACCTTTCAACTTTTTCATAGTCAATTCATTGGAAAACCGCTCACAAACCTCAGTTAAGTCAGATCCGCTACTGTACGTTTTAAAATTGACATGCAAAATTTAGCGATGTGAAGGATAAACAAAATTGTCTCATATTTCCAATTGTTTTTAACGGCGAGAGGCTGAACTGCGTAACATGAAGATAGTGTTTAGAGCTTAAGGGTATGTGAGAAAAATGGGAAAAAATAGACAACTACGACAAACGCAAGATATGATGGCTTTGAAACCTACAGTGGTAGCATTTTAACTGAATACAAATAAGTTGCATCTGATCATGTTCATCACGGGGGGAGGTTTCATCGTTTTTTTTTTTAGCTTTAAGCACTTAAAGCGAAGATTAAGGGTGTGTCTAAGGCGTTGAACTGCTGTTATAAGTGTCGATCGACAGTCGAAGTAAAAAAGAGGTACTTTTGATGGCCTAACAAGCTACCGTAGTTTTGAGCCGCGGAAGTCAACGGGAAGTTTGTTCTTCCTTTTAGCACATTAGTAATACCCGTTCAATTAGCTACAAAACTTATTTTTTAGCATTTACAATTTAACATTTTTAACGAAGAGGGAGTAATAAGCGTAGACTGGGAGAAGTTTCGACTTCCGTTTGAAGTCCGTGGCTCAAAAAATGATGATTAGCCTGTCACGTTCACGCAATATTGTTAAGTTAATTCGTTAGCATACAAATCTTGCAATGTTGTGGGGAGCGGAATTTTCCAAGTTGCTCGTAGATTAGGCTAGATTTCCGCCGCCCTTTCGTGTCCAGTCTACGTTCCTTCACGATGAGAACAAATTTCGGTTAGAGGTAGGAGCGCGGGCTCCTTTCCCGGACAGCGGCTGGTCATCGAGCCTACTAGTTAAGCCTACTAGTGAGACATGCATAGCACATTGCAGAATCGTGAGAGCACTGGGGCGAGTTTCTTATATAATCTACGCATTTCAAATAAAATGTTACTGAATGAAAAGCTACCCAACCAAGTTAAAGAGTTTTCAGCGGAAAATTGTCCAAATGGGAGCCTCGCAAAATTTGCAAAATTACATACATACCCTTATTAGTTTGTGGCTTGTCCACCCAATCGATACAAACTCTCTCTTTTGGGTGATATTTGAAGAGCTACCATTTTGCCATGACATGCCAAGATTATGCGTTCCTTGGAAAAGGTTGCATTGTGAACCTAGAAATATTAACGATTCTTGATTTCATTAGGAGGTATGACGTAATACAGCTACTACAGCTACTATACGTACCAGGGGCGTACCCAGGATTCTTCAAAGGGGGCCACTGTGTCCATGTGAGGGTACTCACCATATTGTCACGTTGTTTTAGCCAGCTAGTACACGTACTACAGATACTACACGTACTACAGATACTACACGTACTACAGCTACTACACGTACTACAGCTACTACAGCTACTACACGTACTACAGCTATTACACGTACTACAGCTACTACACGTACTACAGCTACTACAGCTACTACAGCTACTACACGTACTACAGCTACTACACTTACTACAGCTACTACAGCTACTACACGTACTACAGCTATTACACGTACTACAGCTACTACACGTACTACAGCTACTACAGCTACTACAGCTACTACACGTACTACAGCTACTACAGATACTACAGCTACTACAGCTACCACAGCTTCTACAGCTACTACAACTACTACAGCTACCACAGCTACTACAGCTAGTACATCTACTACAGCTACTACACGTACTACAGCTACTACAGCTACTACAGCTACTACACGTACTAGAGCTACTAAACGTACAACACGTACTACAACTACTACACGTACTACAGATACTACACGTTGTTATGAGAAAATTCGCCGTTTCACAGTCATTTCTTTGTTATTTGGAAAATATAGAAAAACCAACAGTAACCTCTTTCCAGTTGACGACCAGGAATTTAAATATTATACTTTGTACTTTGCCGACTCTTAGCTTTGTACACCTGTACGTGTGCAACACCGACTTTCATTTAGTACGCAAATAGTTCGTTAGCGGTGCATTAGGTTCCTTTCGGCATTAAGATCTATTTCCGTTCCCTCGGAAGCTATCCAGCTGAACTACTTTACACTAATGAGGTTTTATGAGTTTTCTTGAGAGTTAGCCAGCTGAACTATATTCCAGTAATGAAGTTCTATTCATGGGACAAGTTTTCTTTGCTCTCGGTAACACCAAGTGAGAATTTTAATTTCCTAAGTTTGCTCTATCTTAATTTCAGCCTTTCAACCTTTAATCTTAGCAATCTATTTTTAATTTAGGAAACTTCGTAGTGTTGATTGGGATTTGCTATCGTAATTAAGGTGGCTGAACACAGTTTTTGATACCTCTGTTTCATTTACATTTTTCTCTAAAATCCTTGATCCTTTGGTCACCAAAAATGGCAGCAAGCAAGTTAACAACACAAACTTCAACTTTTTGATAATAAAGCTGACGTATGTACCGTTGCCATGGCAACATGATCAAATATAAACAGGTGTTTAAAATCGGTTTTGTTTATTTACAGAAAATCTAGTCATTAGATTTTCTTTATAATTTGCATGCAACAAGCTTGTAACGATACTCGCAAGTTAGCGCTATTTTAATAATAATTTAA